>JAPDDN010000575.1:0-46001 GCA_027422405.1 Ptychobarbus kaznakovi
TTGCGGACTTTGATTCATCACTGACCATTCTGCGCAGCGCCGCTTAAAAGTCGAACGCGCCTATCATCAAGAGCGTTGAGCGTTAGCGGCGCGCACCTGGTTTCCAGGGGAAATTGCCTTTGCCTTGACAAATTAATATTGATATTTTCACAATATCTTACGCTCTGCAGAATTAAAGGCTACATTTGTACATTTTGTAGAACAGACGGAAGATCTTTCAGTTTTTATTAGTTTGGTTATATTCATTATGTTATCTTTGTCTTGGGGACACCCAGAAAGCTGATTATTACTCATTTGTCCATGTTTATCGCTCTGACATGTCAATAGCTCCTGCCCACTATAAGCTCCACAGATATATTTGCATAGCAACGTTATATAATTGTTATAGAATAAGTTCAATCGTTTTACATTATATTCATCGCCCGCATTATATTGTCATTTGCCATAGCAAGCAATAATGATTAAAGTTTAATGAACACATTTGACTAGTTGATGAAACCAAAATCTGACCAACAAAACTGACTAGTGCTAATGCTATGTTTCCCTTGCTAGTGCTCTTTTTACCTGCCTTTAAAAAGGTATGTTTTTTTCCCCACAAAAGCAAGATCACCTTGTTTTAATGTTAAAGTCATGCACATAGTAGTGCAGTAAGCATTTCAAGCATTTTTGATGGTTTATACACAGCAAAGCAGCATGTATTTGACTGAAAATCCAGAATCATCAACAAGCTAACAGTACCGATAGCACTGTGAAAATTTTGATAATTGTCAACAAATGGGAAGCTACATTTTATTCAAAATTGAATATGAAATATCTACGATTTTGGCTAAGATTTCCCCCGGAAACCTGGCGTCATCCACGATTCCTATTCTTTCCAACAGCAAAGCACTTGAATGCGACATGCTTGTAATCAGGACTTCTGAAATTGGAAATAGTACATTTTGATAACACACGAAGGCAAATATAATTCCTTGTTTTCTTACAAGAATCCAGAAATGTCATTACCCAATTCTATATGGAGTCATACAGCTGCAGCTCACATGCATGAAAGTGGCATGTGTGAACTAGTTGATACAGGAAACCAGCAGTCTAATAAAGAGGTTGATTGGCAAAAAGTATTTTATGTATTTTGAAAATACAAAGATTAAATGTATTTAAATACAAAATACATTTTATTTTTTTCAAAGGTATTTAAATAACAAATAGTATTTTATATTTCAAATACATATTTTAAATTTATGTATTTGAAATACTGCCCATCCCTGATTATACACTGCAATTTTGAATATATACACAACACAATTATAAATGCAACACTTTTGTTTTTGCCCCCATTTTTCTATGTTACACAAAAGGCCCATTTCTCTCAAAATATTATTCACAAATCTGGTCTATAATAACCTCATATCATGAACAACTCTGTGTATGCAGTGGAGTCATTCGGTCCTGGGAAACCTCCCATCTCTCAGGACCTGAAGTGGGACACTCACATCGTCTTCCATCGTGAAAAAGGCTCAGCGAGATGTACTTTCTTCGTCAACTGAAATGTTCAACTGCCACAGGCGCACTGACACTGTTGTACTCTGCTGTTATTGAGTCGGTTCTGTGCTCTTTATAACTGTTTGGTTTGAGTCAGCCAGCAAATCAGATATATGAAGTCTGCAGCGGACTGTTAGGACAGCAGAAAGGATCTTTTGGTGTGCACTGCCAGCTTCAGGATTTTGTACTACTCCAGAGTGAAGAAATGGGCAGGTAACATCATCACAGAACCCCTCTCACCATGGACACGAAATGTTTGCGCTTCTCCCTTCCGGAGACGCTACAGATCTCTGTGCACTAGAACATTAGGCATAAATACAGTTTTTTTCCCTATGCCATCTCCAGCCTAAAACAATAACACAGAATTATTACCTGTTTCTATAATTCTCTACCCTAATTCTTGCTGTTAATTCATCCCCATCTCTAATTATTTACTCTCTCTAGTACTATGTATATATGTATGATAATTTTCTATACAGCTGTATATGTCTATACAGTAAATAAGGCACATATCATGTAAATATAAATTTCTGTTCCAGATTCAGACTACATTATTTTTTTATTTTTGTTAAGGTATTTACAATGTTCCTGTTCTCATGTCAGAATGTATGCATGTTTGTATGTATGTATGATGTATGTACCAAGAGCTTCTTAAAATAAACCACAACAATCCTCGTGTGTTTGCACACACTTGGCGAATAAAGCTGATTCTGATTTGATTCTAAATCTGTGTTAGTGAGCACTTGCCTCACGCAGTGCAACACATCTCCTTCACGTAGAGTAGATCAGGTTGTTGATTGTGGAATGTTGGTTCACTCCTCTTCAATAGCTGTGCAAAGTTGTTTGATATTGGCAGGAACTGGACCACGCTGTCGTATACGCCGATCCAGAGCATCCCAAACATGCTCAATGGGTGACATGCCCGGTGAGTATGCTGGCCATGCAAGAACTGGGATGCTTTCAGCTTCCAGGAATTGTGTACAGATCCTTGCAACATGGGGCCGTGCATTATCATGCTGCAACATGAGGTGATGGTCATGGATGAATTGCACAACATTGGGACTCAGAATCTCGTCACGGTATCTCTGTGTATTCAAAATGCCATCAATAAAATGCCCCTGTGTTCATTGTCCATAACATAAGCCTTCCCATACCATAACCCCACAGCCACCATGGGCCACTCGATCCACAACGCTGACATCAGCAAACCACTCACGACACCATACATGCTGTCTTGCCATCTACCCTGTACAGTGAAAACCGGGATTCATCCCTGAAGAGAACACCTCTACAAAGTGCCAGACGCCATCGAATGTGAGCATTTGCCCACTCAAGTCGGTTACGACGACGAACTGCAGTCAGGTCGAGACCCCGATGAGGACGACGAGCATGCAGATGAGCTTCCCTGAGACGGTTTCTGAAAGTTTTTGCAGAAATTCTTTGGTTATGCAAACCGATTGTTGCAGTGGCTGTCGGGTGGCTGGTCTCAGACGATCTTGGAGGTGAAGATGCTTGATGTGGAGGTCCTGGGCTGGTGTGGTTACATGTGGTCTGCAGTTGGACGTACTGCCAAATTCTCTGTAACGCTGTTAGAGACGGTTTATGGTAGATAAATAAACATTCAATTCACGGGCAACAGCTCTGGTGGACATTCCTGCAGTCAGCATGCCAATTGCACGCTTCCTCAAAACTTGCGAAATCTGTGGCATTGTGCTGTGTGATAAAACTACACATTTTAGAGTGGCCTTTTATTGTGGCCAGCCTAAGGCACACCTGTGCAATAATCATGCAGTCTAATCAGCATCTTGATATGCCACACCTGTGAGGTGGATGGATTATCTCGGCAAAGGAGAAGTGCTCACTAACACAGATTTAGACAGATTTGTGAACAACATTTGAGAGAAGAGTTCAGCTCATTAAAAATGGGGGCAAAAACAAAAGTTTATAATTTTGTTCAGTATATGTTTTATCTTAATCTAATATTTGCATTTATAAAATAGCTGTGTAAACATTACAATTAAACATTTATTTTATTAACAATGTTGAACAAATTTATATTGATAGGCGTTTCACTCAAATAATTTCATTTAAATAACAAAACTGGAACACACAAAAATATCAAATTACATTTATTATTGATGCAATCATTTCTTATTGATAAGCAAATTTTCTGTTTTTTTTCAGTCTAAAGAAACTTTACAATATAAAGAAACATACAAAGGACATTTTAGCTACACAAGACACCTAAGGCCCTAGGACAAAGATCTGAGCTACCCTACAATGAAATACAAAGCAAACCCCACGGGACAGACTGCTTCATATTGAATACTGTCATGTCGCAAAAAAGGACAATGAAAATTACAGGAGAAATTTGTCATTCCCTCCCATGACCCTTCTTGCTCCAAAATACACATTTTCCTCTCAAACGTTTCTAATGTTACAATATTATACATCACAACAGAAGTGCAGAGATGGCCAACAACCGGACATTGAAGCAGGTCAGTGAGCAACTAAACTATTCCAGCCTTCAGGACGTTTAATTCGTAAAAATGGCTGAAATGTCAAATATGCGAACACATTTGATGGTTAATTTCTCTGATTATGTTTTTTCACATTCATATAGACTCACAGTTAACTTTCTGTTCTGTTCAAAAATCACAATATTCTCTTGAGCAAAAACAAGCCATTTTCTTGTGTTTGAAGAAATAAATGCATAAACCTATTGCGGACAATAGGGGTGACCATCAATCTGCCATTTCTTTTTTTTTTTTTTACAGCAAAAGCATCTTTTTAAAATACAAAAACAGAAACAGATTCTTTATAACTTATTTTCAGCTGTACTCATTGGTTGTGACTGACATATCAAAACATGTCAATGATATCAAAATGCATTTTACAGTATTTACAGTAAACCAAAGGTCAGGGGTGAGGGTCAAGAAAGGTTAAGGGCTGCGTACCAGACAAACTGAAGACAAACATGGATATCCCTTCAAAACTTACCCGGAGGCTGAGCCTGGTTCTCTCAGATGGCCAAACTACACTATGAACTATATAATCAATGGACAAAAGCATTTTAAACTGGACTGGCAAGTATTTAAAATAACTTTTTCAAAGGTCGACTTTAACATCAAGAAATGTGTGGTTTTGGATGTTCCACGATGATCGATGTCCTGTAATGAAGTGCCGATTAAATAACTGTAGGCATGAAATGGCTGGTTTAATGAGGTTACACATTTGTCAACAGGAGATTTTTGTCAACTATTCTATTATATACAAAGGAGAATCTTACTAAAGCTGTCAGTCAGATTTCACCCCAAATTCAGAACAAATATATTTTTTTATAAATTATTATATATAAATGTATATTTAAAAAGTAATACAAATGATCTAACTAGTGCCGTCAAATCGATTAATCGCGATTAATCACATCCAAATTAAAAGTTTGTTTACATAATAAATGTGTGTACTGTGTGTTTATATGTATATATAAATATACACACATGTATATATTTAAGAAATATATATAATATAAATCATATATAAATATGAATATATACACACACACAAGTAAATATTTGTTAAATATCTACATGTATGTGTATATTTATATATACATAAACACACAGTACATATATTTTACAGACACATTTCATGTAAACAAACTTTTATTACTTGCCTTAAAAGAGCCAATTTAATGGATTTAAGCTTTTAATTTAGGGATAAAATGCGACTCAGGTATTTTTTCCATGAGATTTTTCTTGATTAAAATCCACTATTGCACCACAAATGTTGACAGCGAACTCTGCGAGTGCAACCTCATTTGAAGAAAGACATAGAACCACACATGAGCTTCACAGACAAGTAGTGTATTGAAAATACCAATAAGGTCCATGACCAAAAAAAAAACCTAAAATATATATTTACAGACATGGGACTATAGAGCACAAGGAAACTCGTGCTTGTAAGAGCAGCCTGCCTCCAACTATGGTTACAAACACATGGGTATAATATTTCTAAAAAGACTTCTGAAACAATGTGGCAAACACATAGTGGCAAAATTACAATGAACACGAAGGATATCTTAACTATCGGCGGCAAATCATCTAGAACGGATGGTAAAATATATTGTTATTGACCGTTCGTGACCAAGGCAAGAATGGATGGCAGTGAATATGCAATGTCACCCTTTTAGACTTCGAAATGTACTCCAATCTTTAAATAGTGCCGACAGGTGCATTAAACCACTGATTGTAGCCAAAACTGAGGTTGTACATCTCTGTAGTGATGACATCAGAACACAGGAAGAGGTATATGCAGACATCTGATGCAACAAAATCAAACAAAGAGACAAACAAATACCTAAAATCATGTAAACAGAAGTGTCATTGTGCATTTGAATGTGTGCTTATTCTGTCATTGATGTTGCTGAGATACAAATGTGCCCTTTACAGGAAAATCCATAAAATTATGAGTACATCATTATCATCATCATAGCAATTATGAAAATTATAGCAATAATATTATCAATAATATACAAATATATTTTAATGAGACCATTCCTGCCCCTACGTCACTAGTTTAGCTTTTTCCATTTTAAAATGTACAGCTATCAAAACAACTGCACGTTTCAGTGTTTCATTGCCGACAAAAAAAAAAAAAATAAAAAAAAAAAAAAAAAGAGAAATGGGGCTGAAATAAAGCCACCAGCCTCAACGCTGATGAGCAGCTAGTTATGAAGTGTCTTCCTGGCACAGTCCCACACACACACATGTACAAACACACACACGGTGGTTCATTCGGGGGCTCTTAACATCCCGATCCAGTGACGAAGCCCGGCAAGCAGGTTGAGTCCATCAGAAGGCCCGATGCCTGCTTTCTTTCGGCTTTGTACTGGGCGTCCTTCGCTCCGTGGCCATGTCAAGCGGCTGAAGGGCGCCACCGCGCCAGCCCAGAGTGTTTGAGGGAGTTGATGATCGAGCAAAAAAAAAAAAACAACAACAACATGCCGAATGCAGCAGAAACGAGGAGAGCAGGAAGTGGGATGGGGACGGGTTAAAAAATAAAATGAAACAAAATACAAAAGATGAATCACACACTCATCGTCATGTTGGGTGAATACTGCAACGAGAAGAGAGGAAGGGGAATGTGGAGGGACAAAATGAGACTGCGCAACAGATAACATCGTCCGTTTATGTTATATCATGAGCCGATATTTAGACTTGCATAAAGTGAACGTAGGTATATTTGTAATGTACATGTGGTTACAGGAGAGCGGGGGAGGATAGCGGTATGATGCTGACTTACACTTTCACTTTGGAATGGGTTTAAGAAGTTGCCTGCCATCTCCCCGTCGTCCCGCGGAGTTCCTGGGGGATTGTTCATACCTCCCATGTTGTTCGGAGAGTTCTAGAAACCCAGATGTATGATGATTAGAGAAAAGTCACAAAATGGAGTAAATGGCATTTAATAAAATACTTGGGGAAGCACTAAATACTAAATTCTGGCCTATAATGAAAAACTGAAAATTAGGGATGCACCGATACCACTTTTTCCAGAGCGAGTCCCGATACAATACGTATATTTTGGTACTTGCCAATATGGTACTTGATATTTTCATTGCATTTGTAATTTTTTTTAAAATATTGTATACAGAAACTCACAAAATGGAGTAAATGGCATTTAATAAAATACTTGGGGAAGCACAATAGTAAATTCTGGCCAATAATGATAAGCCAATAGTTATTTTCAAGTAACAAACAATAACCGATAAATGGCCAGTATTGAAATTCTTTATTTTTGCTTCAAAAATTATAAATAATAATAATAAATTTAAATGCTACAAGTGATTTAGGTATCACAAAATTAAGATGTAAGAAAACTGGATATTGAGATCTGCTAAAGGTTTAATTTTGATTAAATTAGCGTTTAAAAGATTGACTTCAAATCCATGTGAGAGGATGGAGAATGTAATCTAAATGTAAAAAGAGCAAAAACAAGAATGAAAAAATTATATAATACAGATGTATTTAAAAAAATTCTAAAATCAGCCGATAACCGATATTTTGTGCATCTCTAAAGAAATTAAAAAGAATATGTGAAATATGTGTTGTTACTGTTAAGTAAAACTATTTAAAATATATTTTTGCTAATTGAAATAAATTTGAAATAAAACAAAACATAAATATTACATGAAAAACTTCAGAACTTTAGAAATAACAAATAAATACACTTCAACGCAAGTACTAAAATGACTAAAACATACAACAATATAGAAGAAATACCACGGTATAGAATATAGAAAAAATACCAATACAAATTAAATTAAAATATGCTTCAAACTGAATTACTAAAACTGACAAAAATCTAAAATAGAGAATACATTTATGTTAAAAAAGACCTAAGATTAAAAATAGATCCTAAAATTCAAATTAGAAATACAAGTTTATTCAAAATAATAAAACTATAATAATAGATAAATAACACTAAAATAAAACAGATTCACATACAGGTGCATCTCAATAAATTAGAATGTCATGGAAAAGTTCATTTATTTCAGTAATTCAACTCAAATTGTGAAACTCGTGTATTAAATAAATTCAATGCACACAGACTGAAGTAGTTTAAGTCTTTGGTTATTTTAATTGTGATGATTTTGGCTCACATTTAACAAAAACCCACCAATTCACTATCTCAACAAATTAGAATATGGTGACATGCCAATCAGCTAATCGACTAAAAACACCTGCAAAGGTTTCCTGAGCCTCAAAATGGTCTCTCAGTTTGGTTCACTAGGCCAGCAGTTCTCTTTTTGCAGTGGTGTAACCCCTGGGGCATTTAACATTCTTTTGAGTACCCTCACTTAGACCGCAGTCACACCTTTGCCATTAAGGGACAATATTTGCCACCTAAATTGATTAACAGCTGCATTTTTTACCTTTAGGCAATGTTTTTCTAGCCTTATTAATTGTGTCATGTTTTATGTCATATTCTTACCATTCCATTAAGTGTATTATTATTAATACAATAAATAAAGCAATAAATGATGGCAAAACAAAGTGATACTTGTAGATTTAAAACTAAAATCGCCAGTAGGTGGCAGTAAGTCACCGTCTTAATGAGTGAGGCGTCACGTCATTCATTCCTTCAGTAAGGAAGCAAAAGGCTGTAATTATGAATGGATTATTAATCACTGACTCTCCGATTCGTTCAAAGCTGTAGATTCCTTCACTAACGAAACACCGCTGTTGCTTGGAGACACACACCAGTTCTGTTGCAGATTTCATTGGAACTGTTATTATTCCATTGTAAAATATAACAAACAACTTTAACAATATTGTTTTTAAAATGTAAAATGTTCACTTAATATTACCTTTTTTGTTGAACTGTTATTTAAAATCAATGTCACATTTGCAATCGTTTGGATATTCAGGGAAAATTGCATTTTTGCTCGTATTTTGAACATGAAACAATAACACGCACAGGGTGTTTCTGTATCAATGAGGGTTTCTTAAATCGATCTCAATGTACAGTCCATCAATATTTGTTCTTCATGCTATTAAGTGCTACAAATCTAAAGATACAATGAACAACAGCGTGATTTGCTAAGGCAGCATATTTAGCGGGCATCCTATTATCCTATTATATTATGCAGTCAGTTCTGACCGCAAAAGATGAGGTAATTTGATGTAATTTGACTGTTTACGGCACTCCTATTTTTCTGTTTTTATACTAGAAGCGGCATTTTGCTTGTAAGAAACAAATGCTCGGTTTTAATGTTACTTTAAGTTAGAATTAAATGACTGCCAAAACTCAGCATTTTGTTCCCCCTCCTTGCACCTCACATACCCACAGGGGTACGCGTACCCCAGTTTGAGAACCACTGCACTAGGCTACACAATCATGGGGAAGACTGCTGATCTGACAGTTGTCCAGAAGAC
This sequence comes from Ptychobarbus kaznakovi, assembly GCA_027422405.1. NCBI lineage: Eukaryota > Metazoa > Chordata > Actinopteri > Cypriniformes > Cyprinidae > Ptychobarbus > Ptychobarbus kaznakovi. The sequence goes on from JAPDDN010000575.1 coordinate 9,477, forward strand.
AATCATTGACACCCTTCACAAGGAGGGTAAGCCACAAACATTCATTGCCAAAGAAGCTGGCTGTTCACAGAGTGCTGTATCCAAGCATGTTAACAGAAAGTTGAGTGGAAGAAAAAGATGCACAACCAACCGAGAGAACCGCAGCCTTATGAGGATTGTCAAGCAAAATCGATTCAAGAATTTGGGTGAACTTCACAAGGAATGGACTGAGGCTGGGGTCAAGGCATCAAGAGCCACCACACACAGACGTGTCAAGGAATTTGGCTACAGTTGTCGTCAGAGGCGTCTTACCTGGGCTAAGGAGAAGAAGAACTGGACTGTTGCCCAGTGGTCCAAAGTCCTCTTTTCAGATGAGAGCAAGTTTTGTATTTCATTTGGAAACCAAGGTCCTAGAGTCTGGAGGAAGGGTGAAGAAGCTCATAGCCCAAGTTGCTTGAAGTCCAGTGTTAAGTTTCCACAGTCTGTGATGATTTGGGGTGCAATGTCATCTGCTGGTGTTGGTTCATTGTGTTTTTTTGAAAACCAACGTCACTGCACCCGTTTACCAAGAAATTTTGGAGCACTTCATGCTTCCTTCTGCTGACCAGCTTTTTAAAGATGCTGATTTCATTTTCCAGCAGGATTTGGCACCTGCCCACACTGCCAAAAGCACCAAAAGTTGTTTAAATGACCATGGTGTTGGTGTGCTTGACTGGCCAGCAAACTCACCAGACCTGAACGGTATTGTCAAGAGGAAAGTGAGAAACAAGAGACCAAAAAATGCAGATGAGCTGAAGGCCACTGTCAAAGAAACCTGGGCTTCCATACCACCTCAGCAGTGCCACAAACTGATCACCTCCATGCCACGCCGAATTGAGGCAGTAATTAAAGCAAAACGAGCCCCTACCAAGTATTGAGTACATATACAGTAAATGAACATACTTTCCAGAAGGCCAACAATTCACAAAAAAAAAAATTTTTTTTTATTGGTCTTATGAAGTATTCTAATTTGTTGAGATAGTGAATTGGTGGGTTTTTTGTTAAATGTGAGCCAAATTCATCAAAATTAAAAGAACCAAAGACTTAAACTACTTCAGTCTGTGTGCATTGAATTTATTTAATACACGAGTTTCACAATTTGAGTTGAATTACTGAAATAAATGAACTTTTCCACAACATTCTAATTTATTGAGATGCACCTGTATATCCAGGCATTAAGTTCTCACCTTTGGCATCCCATCCATATCACCCGAGCCTGCAATCAAAAGCAGATAAAATTGAGAACCATTCGAAACATCAAAACATTTATTTTGTACTTATTAGCTATTTGTATGATGAAGTCTCACCTAAAGACCCATTCATATGGTGCGGCTCCATCGATCCCATCCCACCCATAGGACCGTCAGGCCCCGGCCCCATTGGGAACTGCAGAAACACACTTACTATTAACATTCATCCCAAAAAACATCAATAATACTAACAAAGGACTAAACCATTTTCCATTCTGCATGAGAACTGTCAACATACATTCGGTCTGTTGCCACCAGGGCCGATTGGATTCATCATTGTGTAAATGTTTTCACTGGAATTCGTTGAGTCTGCAAGAAAACAGGTGACATTTCTTAAAGCTTCACTGGAAAATTCTCCGCAAACTAATGTATTCAAATAAGATTTTCCAAAACTAGAGCTTTACGTTTTAAGCTAATTTCCAGTCACTGAGGTAATTTCTCAACTATTGTTATGAACTTTCAATAAAAGAAGGCTGAAATGAATTTCAGATAGATTAAATGAAAGCAAACTGACCTCCTGGGCTTGGCATGATGGGAGTTCCTGGAGGGCCGCCACCTCCTGGAGGCCCCTGCGAGACGAGCACAGAAAAGGATTACTCACAAAGAACATCTCGGACAAACAGAAAGGGTGAGACAAAATCATGTGCGTGCAACTCACCACATAGTTTCCTGGTGATGAAGACGAGTATGCTATCTGTGGGAAGAAGAGATATTATGAAGCTTTTTTTCCCAGTCATTGCGATATTGAAATGATTGGAAGTGGCACTCACTGAGTTTGCGTTAGGGTTAGGCCAAGGCCCTCGACCTCCTGGACCCCTGAAAACACAAGAAGAAATGTTAGTGTGTGTATATAAGTGTGGCATAGACAGTGTGAGTTTGTTATGCCATGGTGGAGACTAGGGGTGTAAATCGGATGGTTCGTCACGATATCGATTCTCATACCCAGTGATACGATATTTGCCGATACCTCAAAAAATTCTACGATTCGATTCAGGAATTTATCGATCGATATATCAATATTATATACCTATTTTAAACAACCATCTACATTTTTATAACATGAACATAAATCTAGAAATGCTACTATGGGCTCAGTGCTAAACATCTTTTCTACAGATAACCAAATTACAAGCAATAGCAGAAAATAAATACAATAGAAGAAAGACACAAGTTCAATAAACAGTGCTTTTCAGGTTTTTCAGCTCAGTCTAAAATACATTTTCAGGTACGCTAAAGAAATGTAATAATCAAATGTAAAATAACTGCATAGTCTTCACTGTATAAATTAAATAGCCTGTAAATGAATACTTTTGATGTTACAAAGGTTATTTAGTCAGGAGCAGTGAGCACTTGTATTTTTCTTTGACAGTATTAGATTTATTATTAGTTTTCTTTCACTTTAAGAATGAAAGCTCAGATTTAATATACTGATACACTTTATGCCTTTTTTCTCCACATATGTTTACACATTGCTTTTCTTAACCTACTGTTTACAAGGATATTAACCAAAACATGCATTTTGAAGATCTGAATTTATTCATCCATGCTCAAAAAAGCAGAAGCTCAGTATTCAAAAGCGCAGAGTTGAGCTCAGTATCACGTGTGCGCGTGCTTCACGCGGCTGTCTGTGTGCGCGTGCGTCAGATGTGTGTGCGTGCGCGCGCTTCAGATGTGTGTGCGGGAAACTTCTTATGCGACTGTTGTCCAACAATCCCTTTTTATGCTCACCTTGTGCCTTCGGGCAGTCGATTATATCGAGTCCTGAGAATGCACGCATTGGTGGTAATGCACGCATTGGTGGTAATGCATTATATGAAAACGTGGATAAAAACGTGGACCAAAATAAAGTGCCTTTTTATACGACAGATGCCTCGATATTTTACGCGTGGCACGACAGATGCATCGTATATTTTACGCGTGGCATCGATTGTATCGTATCGTCATACATTGTATCGATATATCGATCCATATCGATGAATCGTTACACCCCTAGTGGAGACTCACATGTTCATGACAGGCATTCCAGGACCGCCGAGAGAGTTTGGAGGAGGCCTCATTCCACCGCCGTAGTTCTACAAATGTAGAGATGGCAAACGTTAACTTGCGTATGAAAGATGTTATGGCACTGTAACAAGAAGATACTTATGACTTGCTTTTTTTTAATCTGGTAAATGTTAATTCAGTACCTCATCTACAATAAAAAAAGTATAATACTATTATAATATATTATAGTTATAATAAATATAGGCAGGGTTGCCACATTTTTTAATCAAGAGAGAGAGAGAGAGAGAGAGAGAGAGAGAGAGAGAGAGAGAGAGAGAGAGAGAGAGAGAGAGAATAGATACATAGACATTGATCTATATACTAGACAACATTCGAAGTGGATCAAAACCTTTCATCAAAGTTGTCCTAAAACCAAAATGCGTTCTTGTCTTAGGACAAATTTGACTAACTTTTTTGATCCACTTCAAATGTAGAATGTGACTGCTGTAGAAACATAGATAGATATATATATATAAAATAAAGAACATATATTTAACTATAGCAAGCTCTATACCTTTCTTGCTTGCATTTTAATTAATTAAAGTAGGTATATTGTAGGAATATGTAATCGTCAAATACATATTGTATATTAACGCACAATAAATAAAAAATAAATAATATTTTCTATCAAAATGTTCATGTTTTTTTATGTTTTATTATGTTTTATATATTTTTTTAATTAGATCACATATTAATAATGATAGATAATATAATAAATACATTTTCTATACATATTTTCCATGGATAAATATGTATGTATATATGGATTGAATGTATTAATTAATTTAAACTCATTTTATTTCTATTTCCATTTCTCTGATATTTCCAGATTTTCTATGATTATGTCCTATACAATGTTCCCAATCCAAGCACAACTGCTTGATTGACAGCAATGTCAGCCAACCTGTGGACCCATGCCTCCCATTCCTCTGGGGGGGTTCATTCTCATCGGGCCGCCCATGTTTGGATGTCCTAATGGGGAGATGAAGCACAATAATTTTACAAACGCCTGAGCGATTGGAGTTCTTCCATAGCATATTTCCCCAAATACAGCTGGTTGTAAAACTATATGGCGCAGTGCGGTACCTTGCGGTCTGGTGGGGTCCAAACTGTTTGGCATGAGTGGCTGTGACCCTGGGACTCCAACGGGAGGCTGAAACCAAGAAAAAAAATTGAATCAAACAATCAAAACAAAGCAGAGAAAACGGAAATCGAAAACGGCAAAAATGAATGGTTGTGGGTAGGTCAGTACCTGATTTGGCATGCGGAGTGTTGGGCGAGGTCCACCTGGGTACCGTGGAGACATGAAAGGCTATGGGGAGAGAGCATAGGAGCTGTCAATCAAAAGACGCCATTGCTAACCTCTCATTAGCAGAACAGTAATACTTTAACATACCGTATGTTGCTGTATATCTTAAAGGGATAGTTCTGTCATCATTTACTCACCCCCAAGTAGTTCCAAACCTGTATTAATTTTTTTGTTTTGTTCTGCCGAACACAAAGGAAGATATTTTGAAGAAAGTTTGTAATCAGGCTGTTTTGGGGCACCATTGACTTCCATAGTAGGAAAAAAAATACACTATGGAAGTTAATGGTGCCCCAGAACTGGTGCCCCAGAACTTTCCCCACATTCTTTCCCACATTCTTCAGAATATCTTCCTTTGTGTTCAGCAGAACAAAGAAATTCATACAGGTTTGGAACTACTTGAGGGTGAGTAAATGATGACCGAATTTTCATTTTTGGGTGAACTATCCCTTTAAGTCTTGCTTTATTTGATAGAAATGATATACCCTATACCTCTTCTCTGATTATATTTGATGGTCCGAAAAGTTATTCACAGTCTAAACATAAAATCTTATGGATTTATTATTGAAACTAAAATAAATGTTTAAATAGTATGTAGTATTTGAGATGCGCAGTACAATAGTAACCAGCAGGGGGCGCAATCACATTACATAAAAGGCATCTACTTGATCTTAAAGAGAAAAATCTCAAACATCGGTTCTCTCTACACTGACATGGTGAGCCTGCTGCTATCAGATTGTTTAATAGAGAATATATATGGTATTTTAAACAAGACTTTACAGTGAGAACTAAAATAGAAAGAGGTTGGACAGGAGAGCAATAAGTAACGCACAAACAAAGATACCACATCATCCTAACCATCTGGGAAGCGACAAGTTACAGCAACAATTTGTCTATCCACACTGAAAGCACAAACACTGCCCGATGCCACATAATTATGGCTAAATAAGAACATATTTGAGGTTTCATAGAGTTACGAGAGTAGCAACACCACTAGAATAAAAACAAATCAAGCAACAAAATTATCCATCGCTCAAAAAGCTTTATTACATCACTGAGTAGCAAGTCATTTTTTTAGGGTTTGATCCAACAACCTTTAGGATTGAGCTAATTTCCAGCTTGGTCTACCTACGTTTGCTTCAAGTTGCAGCAAGTTTGTGTATTTGGAAAGATGTGTTGGTGTTTGCGTATTTGTGGTAGAGTGCCTGTGTTTATGCTTGCATGTGTAAATGCAAGAGCATGTTTGTGTTTTCATGCGTGTTGCATTATTAATAGGATATTGATGGACTATGAAGAACTGAGTGCAGGGAGGGACCAGGTCTGCAGAGTCCCGGCTAGATGAACTTCCACTCCTCATGGGCTGGGCCGCAGCCTGCATTATTTATTTGGCAACATCGTCACTGTCAGCAAGGAATATGTGTGTGCGTGTGTGTGTGTGTTTTCAGAGAGAACACAGAATGAAGTAATGTACTGCTTTGAGCTCTATCTAGGGAAGAGTCACGATAGTCCACCAGTTGTCCAACAATTTATTAGATTAGATTTTTCTTAAATTTTATTCATGAATTAAAGTATTCAAATTATATACTTATTTGTTATATACTTTACTATTTGAGCTATAAGGATTATTAAATCTAATTAGACTCGAGCAACGCCAAAATCATGGGTTTAATTCCCTGGGAATTTATAAACTGAAACACAGTAAACCTCGAATGCAATGCAAGTTGCTTAGAATATTTTATTGTTGTATTAAAATAGTCTAATCTAATGATAATTATATCAATAATAATTATTACAAATTATGGTAGCAACTATAAGGTTATAGGTTCGATTCTCATTAACTGATAAAGTAGTTTATAATATTTTATTCTTGTAATAAAATGCTCTAATCTAATGATAATTATCTCAATAATGTATAAATACTAATTGATTATTTTATTTACCGTAGCAACTCTAAGGTCATAGGTTTGATTTCCATTAAGTGATAAACGATATACATTGAATGCAATATAGATTGCATTGGATAAAAGCATCCGCCAAATGCGTAAAATGTAAATAAAGGGTTCCGGTTAAGACAGGTTAGTAGACTGGTCATTTAGGAAACTAGTTGGAAGACTAATTGATTTTTTAAGTCTGAAGCTTTGCACACTACTAGATCTAATAAGTGAAGACATTAGACAAAATCAAGCACAAGCAGCAGACTTTTTCCAGAAATAACAGTGGTTCATTCTGGGACTGAAAGAATAAAAGAAGAATGAAGGTGTGAAGACAGAAAGGGTGAATGGAAAGCTCTCCTTAAATGTTATACTACACCCAACGCGTCTCTTCCACAGGTTATGTGTGAGGAAGTACAAAAAAATAGGGGACAAGGGTCTTACCTGGCCGTGTGGCCCCATCATGGGGTTGTTGGGGTTGTGTGGAGGGGGCTGTGAGTGTGGTGATGGTTGTGACCCGGGTGGGCCCTGAGAAAGGAAAGAGAAAAATTAAGAGACATTTGAAAACCTATAGACATGACATTAAATTGTTCTTTGCTGAAGTTGGTTGACCAACAAAGTCTCACTGGTAAAGATAGGTAAAGAAAATCTGATGATTTTAATGGTCTCTAATAACAATCCAGGTTGGTAATAAATCTACCCTTTATTCCCCAGCAAAGAGCATTTCCTACAGGGCTGAACACCATAACGGAGCTCAACCACAAGGCCTCCTCCGTGTCTCTCAATGGAGTCCATTATGGGTAAGTGGGATAGGCATATGGCCTGTACAGAGATGCCTGTTACTGCACCACATCCCTGTAGAGAGTGACTGAGGAACAACTTGGGCTGTATTGTGTGCGAGACGTGTGTCTTGGGTGAGGGGGGGAGGGTGTTTGTTAAATGAAGCAATTAATAAAATCATTTTCTACCCAGCTAAGGAGATAACGGCTTGGCACTGAACTACAAGCCCATCAAGAGAAGCCCCTCCCGCCGAGAAAGGGAACAGCACATACTATTCCTCGTGGGCCAGTGGCATAGAGGACAGCTGCAACCACAAGTCCAACTGTTTCAGGGAAGCAATGGCGCTTCCTGACCAAAAGGAGGCAGTGTGTAGCTATTGCCGAGTGACTGCCGGGACACAAAGTACCAAGCAAAACAAAGCATGGAACAGCAACACAATGCATATTTCATTGTTGTCTCAGTGTACATTACGAAAAGAATTATGACCACTTCTTTGGCACGCGCACGGGATTGTGCAATTCATGTTTTTGAGGGTGTGCTGCTTCAGAAGAACGGTTTTCACTTGTCTTGGGAAGTAATTATTCTGATAAGTGCAGCTGTCACAGAATCTGTCACAAACAGAGATGATAAATGCAATGTGTCGTACCATACATGATCTAAACATAATTAAGAACCTCTGGTTGTCAAAAACGTAAAGAAATCTCGCAAACGTATGCGCACCAGGGAGGTACTTTGACTTTAAAGTCACCCCAAATGATGCAATCAATTAATTATTTAGATTTATATGCAAAAAGCCCAACTGTCAGGAAATCCTTCACAAACCGTGACGATGGCATACCAAATGGGATCTAAATTTTGACAAAGACACCTCTAGCTGTCGAAAATATCAAAATCCCATAAACCAGTCTGCACTAGAGAGGTACACTATATTGCCAAAAGTATTGGGTCACCCCCTTTTAATGAAAGATTTGACTACTTTAGTAATTTCCATGAGTACAAATCTTAATGTTTAAGCATATAATGATATTCTAGGGAATTGTGTGCTTCTAATTTTATAGCAACAGTTTGGACAGGACCCTTTTCTATTCTAACATGACAGTGCCTCTGTGTATAAGACAAGGATCAAAGAGAAATGATGATTCAGTCAGTGTGGAAGAACTTGACTGGTCTGCTGAAAGCCAAGTCCTAATCCCAGCTGAACACTTCTGGTGTGACTTTAAATGCAGACCTTGAGCCAAAAACTCATAGTGAATAGTGAATTGGTGGGTTTTTGTTAAATGTGAGCCAAAATCATCACAATTAAAAGAACCAAAGACATAAACTACTTCAGTCTGTGTACATTGAATTGATTTAATACACGAGTTTCACAATTGAGTTGAATTACTGAAATAAATGAACTTTTCCACGACATTCTAATTTATTTAGATGCACCTGTAGTGTACTTTGATCTCAGAAGTAACGGAAAATGATGCCAACTCAATCAAAACCATAGGTAAGGCTGCAACTTAGGAAGAAAGAAAACACGAAAGTACACAGAGATTTGCTTGAGTGTTGGGACATGCCTATGTCAACAGGACCACAATGCTGTACATGCTGGACCTATTTCAATGTCCCAACACTCCTGCACCTCGCAACAAGTCTGAACAAGATCATCCAGTCCTTTTAACCTTGATGGAACTCTCTCTCTCTCTCTCTCTCTAGAACAGAGGATCTCAACCCGCATGCGGCCCGTCACGAATCCGAATGCAGCCCACCATGCTGAATGTTACAGTCTTATGTGTTTAACAATTAAAAAATAACTTTCAGTTTTACAATTAGTTTTAGTTTTTACATTCATTTAAAAATGTACTAAACAAATATAAGCTAATGTTTTTGTTATGTAAAATAATTTTGTTTTTCATATATTATTTTCAGACATGAGCAGACCTATGTACTCACGTAATTAATGTTACACATTTAACAAACACTTACAAGCGTGCACTTCGGCAGAATAAATTCAAATAGTCATCAGCAGCCATTAGTTCTGTAAAATTGAGCATCAGAATGGACAAATTTGTTAAGGGAGAAAACGAAATGTGGAAAATGCCAGCGAAGAAACGCATTCAGCAAGAGAATAGTCTGGCTTAGCGGTGAAGAGAGTGCTGGACTTACTTTCGATTTGCCCAGCATGTTCACTTGAAGATGTTCAGGCAAAAAAGAAACACCCATAAACTACTACGCAGCAATCATCCTTATTACAGAAATGTGGCAAAACATCTCTGGAGAGAGCCTCAGATTATTAAATTCAAAAATTCTTTCCATATTTGGATCAACATATATTCGTTTTGAATGGAGTGCCTGACGTTGGTTCAAAATTACCCCGATGAGCATAATGAGCCACGAGAAACATTGATTCTACGTTGATTCGATGTCAGTTTGCTATCTGGGTAGGCTACACTTTCTGCAATGTCGCGTGTCAAGTAACACTTCTGTGCACGTCTTACAGACTGTAACTTACAATCGCAACTTCATTGTGCTGTTACTCATTTCAAGCAGAATTTCACAAAATTGGTTCCCGACAGCATCAGGTGTTTTATTATTGGTGAGTAGAATTATTTATTTAAATAAATGTAATCGTTTAGATATCATAATATTTAGGCTATAAATAATATTATAAATCTGGTTGGTTTGTATTGATGACATGTAAATGACATGCGTGCGGCCGTGAGACATGCACTAGGTACTAGGACCATAGTACGGCCCAGTGGAAAAAAAGGTTGAGAACCACTGCTCTAGAGTCTATCAGTCTTTCACTTTTCTCAGTGTTCTGTTGGTTTTCAAGAGGTTTTTGTGGGAGAAGGGCTGATGAAATTCACCCACCTTCTTCCCTCAAAACAAACCCATCCATTTCAGATGTTTCCAGCTAAACTTGAAACTATTTCTCTTTCTTTCGCTCCTAGACTTCGCTCCCTCCCTGCCTCCCCCTTGCTAGTCTGTCCTCCCAAGAGGAGCTGGTGCAGTGGAGTTTAGACATGAAGATTATTGAAGAGGCCGACCCATGCAATAAAGGGAAAAGAAAAAGAAAAAGAAATCCTACAAAAATTTCCAAGATCCGGGCCAGACGCCAGCACGCAAGCTGTGTGTTTCTCTCCCTAAACTCTCTTCCTGCGCTCTCCGTCTCTCTGCAGGAGGTTGCCGGGAGTCTAGGCCTGTGAGGTACAGATTAGGAGAGTCTAGAGAGAAGTTGTACACGAGGATTTAGCCCTCTTCACCTTCATCCCTGTTGCACAGGACAGTACAGATCACACGGCAGCTACAGCGGTCGCATGTGTTAATTATGGCCGCTGCATCTGGAGCAGCACAGGAGACACAAACAGAGGCTCAGGCGCACATGTTTTGGCTGTATAGCTCCACTACCAAAATGCTTTTTCAACTGCAACAGCGTACTGCTTACTGGAGTACCATTATTTCTTACAGATTTGTTTTTGTTGGACATGACTGGACAACATGCAGTTCTGCAAGTTATTCAAATGTTGTGAGACTTTTTGACTGTATCAACAATAAATGGTTCATAACAATCAGACTAAATTGGTTTGTTGCAAAAACATTGGTGCACAAATTTTTCTGAGATGGTCATGAGTGCACGTCTAATAAAGAAATAATTAAGAGAGATAAAAGATGAACAGCAAATGGAGGCGACGAAGCACAAATGTCCGCCTTTCTAAACAACAGAGTTAGGATTCTGATTGTGGAATCAGCATGGATCACAACCTGTTACAACCACAATTCTATTAAAAACAGCTACAAAAAGAGCAGCTCCAATTATTAGCACAACTGTGTCCAGCAGTCGTGGCCGATGCGAGTCGGAGAGAGCAGTAATTAGCTCTTGAGAGGTGTGAAAGAGTGATATACTGGCCACTAGGATATATGCCAAGATATAATTGGTCAGCCACTGGTCGCATGGAATCGGGGAGCATACAAGGAACACACGTGGGTCTGGAGGAGCCTGTCTTTTTGCAATTGTTGCCACATTGCCTTCTCTCTCTTCCTTCATCTTTCATTTTCTGTCTTCACTCTCTCCATGGCTCTCTTCTGCCATGCCCTGGGCTGCTACCAAGAGGGAATTACTGCAGTGGAGCACAAAGTCCTCCCTCTTCCTCCCTTTCTTAGTTCTCTCTTTCTCTCTCGCTCTTATGCACACAGGCACTATTTATAGAATGCAATGTCACTCACGCAACAGTCAGATCGCTCCCTGCTCTGAACACAGCTCATACAACATTAACACTCTCCTCATCAACTCAAAAACCATGTCAGGGTTCTATCTGCCAATCTATGTGACGCTCTACCTGATGCTCATCTCAGCATCTGCTGCTTTATGGGATGCTCTATCAGCTATTTTATCTATTCTAGACAATCTGCAACATTATTCTCTCTGCAACTCTATCTGATGTTGTACTTAATGAACTCTAGTTGTACTCTAGAATACCTAATGTTCAATTTGTTGTAATGGATCTTCTCGTCTCATCGACTCCATTGGACCCTCTATCAGCTGATCTATCAGATGCTTTATCAGATGTTCCATCTAATCTATCTGATGTTCAACAAGATGTTCGATCAAATCTTGTTACATATAGCAAGGGTCGGCAAGTAAGTTTGGCATCGGCCCAAAAACTAATTTTGCCACTAGATGGCGGGCCAGAACATAGTCAAAGGATAATTATTATTAAAGATATTATTTTTACTCCGCGCTCACTGATATCAGCAGCACCGCTCAGCGTCTAAAGTATTTCAGTATGTTTGAAATATCACAGTTTTGTTCATAACATACAAAAAAATTCAATAAATAAAATTACAGGAGAGTTTCAAAGTGGCTTATTTGAACACTAGTGTGCAAACCTTTTTCCTACCACATGACAAGCTTGACAATTGCTGCTTTTTGCGGTGCAAATTTATTTTGTGATGAAAATAACAGTACATTTTCATCAGTTATTTTACCTACGGATCGATGCATTTCTTGCAGATTTCTGCTCATTCGAAATCGGACACAGATGAAGTACATTTGTTTGTACGTATTATTGAGAGAGTGATTGCGTGTGAATAAGTTTTGTAGTAATTTATGCTTTCAGCTGAAAATATTCAGAAGGAACAAATAAATTCCTTGAGAACTATAACTTCCCACTCTTGTCCACTGCAGTCATCATAGCCTTCACATTCTTTCTGATTTAAGTGATCATTTGTGATGGTGGTGGAGCGCTCTTAGAGCGAGTGAAAACCACGACGTTACGACTTTTAAAAAATCCGCTCCTCACTCCATTCAGAATCACAGATCTATTTTAGAACCCGCCGCTATCAAAATAATCTGGCTGCGGGCACGGGCCAGAAATTTTTGGCCAAGGGCCGTCTCCCGGCCCTATGCTCTCTATAGGATGCGCCATCTGCCACTATCTTCTATCTGGCATTCTATCTACTCCGTAGGATGCTCCATCTAACCTATTGATATTCATCTCTGTCAAGATATCTCATTGACTCCATTGGATCCTCTATCTGCTGCTCGAGCAGGTGCTTTATCAGATGTTTCATCTAATCTGTTACATATACCCTCTATGAGATGCTCTATCTACCACTCTTTCCTTACTTTCTATCTGATATTCATCTCGGTCAAGATATCTCATTGACACCATTGGGTCCTCGATCTGCTGCTCTATTAGGTGCTCTGATCCATCTACTCTATCAGAGTTAGATGTTCCATCTAATGGAAGATGTTCCATGTTCCATCTAATCTACTCGATGTCCGACAAGATTTTAAATACACTGCATCAATTTTTCTATCCATTGAATCTTATGTTGTACATACACTTTGTTGGGTGCTCTATCTGCCACTTATATCTACTCTATATCTTCTGAAGTGTTACTAAATGTTCAAATCACTATCAATCGCCTCTTCTATCTCATATCTTATATTTTATTGACTATTGGATCCTCTATCTGCTGCTCTATCTTCTATCTATTCTACTGGAAGCTTTATCTGATGTTCGACAGTAAATCTTAGTTTTTTTTGTTATGCAATTAATCTTGAATATATATATATATATATATATATTCCATGGGATGCTCTATCGGACCTGCCATATACTGTACGTGATGACTGATCAAACAGATGATGCTTAAGATTAAACATTGAACCCTTTGAAGTTGGAAGCAAATATCATGGATGCAAACGCATCATGGGTGAAAAAGGTGACAAAGACACACATACAAAAAAAAAACCGTTTTTTTTCAACACATACAATATTTAAAAGCCTTATTATTTTTAAGATTATATTTTAGACAATGAAAAAATGTGCCAAAAAAACCTTGTGGAAAACAAAGACTTTTGAGAGGACAATTACATGAAATTAGCATTTTATCCAGTAGATGGCAGCAGAGGATCATTCAATAGCTTAGTTGCCATTTGCACTCCCTAGTTTTTCAGGTCTTGATTTTACATTTATTTTAAAATGGTGATTATAACAAATTTTAGGACTGTACTGAAGTATTATAGCAAGTATAATTAACTAATAATGCATTAAATATTTTGAAGTATTTTTAGATTTATTTTATAAACTACATTTTTTAAACATTGCATTAAAAAGGACACATCAAAAAGAGTGTTTTAACTGTAGAACCTGCTAAATATATTCAGCCAACACGGACTTGTTGCTGTTGTAGTTTTGTTACTCTGAATTTACTCTGCATCACTTAATGCACAGGTCATCGGTTTGTCAGATAGTTCGTTCTGCCCAGGGCAGTTATCACTGTCTATCATAACAGTGACGGACGGAACAATTTAGAGGATTCACTCATATCATTTTTTACACTCGCATTTGTCACTCTTGAAACAGTATACGTGGACGTTCGGTCCTCTTAGACAAACAAAACTTTTCTTTAAATTGTCAATGGATTATGTAGAGATTCTAGAGAAACAGAGCAAAGCTCTTATAGTGCAACTGACCGAGTTTACACACTTACAAATCTACTGATAAATCAATGACTAACTACACAATCAATCTCTCATTTACAACATGTGTATGTGTTTTGTCTCTCTTACATTAGGTAAATCTGCAAGCGTCTAGAACTTCGTAAACTTACGAAAACAAAAAATTATTTCAGGGGGAATTCTTCTGATTAACATACAGAAAACACCTCTTGACTGGCCATTGCTTTCAACAGAGATGCCTGTGATTGGCTACAATACTCAACGCTGCAAAATCAAGTAAATAAACTTGTGGTTTTGTAACTCGAAACCAGAGCAGGCACGCAAAAACACACAGGAGCGTTTAAAAGTGGTTGACTACAAGTGGGTCCAGATATGAATTGGTGCTAATGGTACTGTAAACCCTTGACTTTGGGAACTATGCCTCTAAGCATTCCCCCAAATCCCAGCCCTGATTTTAAAATACACAGATATGTTGTTAGATATGTGTTGCCAAAGAGCTACAACCATGCACGCATGTTTTTACCCATTTTGGCCTTAGGGATTAAGCTGTCGAGGCAATTCACACTGATCTCAGATCAGGTGCCACGACTCTGTTTGTGTCAGTGTGAGTTGCTACTGTACCGAACTACTAATTTAGACACGCAAAATGGAAATTAATGGAAATACATAGAGGGAGAGATAGCGGGAAAGAAACATCTGGACAGGGATTAAAAGAACTAAAGAGGGTTAGTGAAAGGAGGGGTGGGGTAAGGGACAGAGAAATGGTAAAAGCTTAATGCACAGGGTTAAAGGAGGAGGTTGAACAGGAAGATGGGGGAGGAGAGAGCAGCCCTTACTTGAAAGAAGCCGGGAGGCATGGGTCCACCTGGCATGCCATCGTTGGGCGGCATGTTGCCCATCACAGGACTGGGAGCTGCTGCCGCACTCTGAAACAGAGAAACATGCAAAGTCTGGTCAGAAAATAAATTCCAAACCAAATTTCATCTTTTAACCATTCAAACTATTTCGTTTCAAGTTTGTATGTATTATAGAGTACATTAAATAACTCAAACTTTCAAATAACAATTCCATAACACAACAACTTACAAGTAGAATCTCTCGTCACATACGTGAGCAGTTCTTTAGGTTGAAGCCTGGGCCCCCCACACCCCAGACAAAGCCAAACTCAGCCGTGTCTTTCCCATGATGGTAAAGAAGGGGTAGACGGGGATTACACACGACCCAGCCCCCCCTCATCCACCCTGTAATCAGATACCTCACTCTCGTCTGAGTGGAGGAGGGTAAATCGCCTCAGTACCACTGACCCTGAGAGGGCAAAGGGCACCGTTCCATGCACCAACATACACAGGTACACGATTACCTCAGTCTTTAGCTCTAACATATATGTAGCTGCAAATCTAATCCTAAAGCCACATACAATCTGTAAATAAAAACTAGTTCATATCGGCTGATTTGATTTAATTGTAATGACTACGTTTCTAGAGTTTAAATTTCATCCCCATAACTTTGTACTCATATCTGTTGACATTCCGCAGTTACAACTGTAAATTCACGTCTTTTAGTGACTGGATTCCGCGATTGCACGGTACACGCGTCTTTCTGCATCGCGGACATATCATATATTAAATTCCTTTAGGGCTTCATCCCACCATCACCCAAGTTTGAGAAACCAAGAAATGGTTCTACTTGAAATGTTTTCCATGACTTCCAGTTCCGTTAATGGATTTTTCAGAGATTTCAAATGTGTCAAAATGAACTTTTTCAGAGAATAAAGGCCCATTCACACCAAGAACGATACAGACAAATATAAAGATAAACAATTACCATCCACACCATGGACAATTCTTGTGTTTACTATAACTGCACTGCAGTTTTGACGTCTGCTGATTTAGGTACATGTTCAAGCTCTTTAAAGTTAGATGGAATCTGATTAGGGTTGGGTACCGAAATATGGCACCGGTACCTATGTAACCGGTATGTACTAGAACCGAATCAGAACGCAGATTTCGGTGCCTCATTTCGGGTGCCATGCCTGAGCGATCGCTTGAAATATTTGTCATTTCTCTTTACGTTTCTCCGAAGCAGACATTTTTAAAAAAAAATATTTCACATTCCGACTTAAAAGCACAACTCGGAAATAATGAGAGCGATCCGAAGACGAGTGAATGCAGTGTTCTCACACTGGGGGCCGCGGCCCCCTGGGGGGGCTCTGACGGCAGCAGGTAGCCAAATAAATCTAGAATATGACATTTTTTTTATTTATTATTTTACTAGCTAAGCTACTACTCCTATAGGCTGCTAATACATCGATTAAAAAAAAATTAGCAATGTGGTATTTAAAACGAAATATCAATTATGCGCAGCACATACACTGAAAATACCAGAGATGGCTTGACGTATAGTGACACAATAAACTATACATTGTTTTATTCGAACGTTTATTGTATAGACTATTTTTTATCAAATGTACAAGTTTTATAGAGGATCTTCTGTTTACGCTGTTAGAAGGTAGCTTTAATACAATGCCTTTATATCCTTGGAAAAAACAAAACTGCTTCATGAGTTACGCTACTTCTAAAATGACTTATGGATATGTGGATGGCAGAACACAGTCACACTGTGCGAGGGCGTTTTACCTGAAAAGCTGAAACGCAACCTAAATGTCCAACAATATGAATGAAAAAGACATCACCCCCCCGGTTTTTTTCACAGAAAAGGCTTGAGCCTAGTCCTAGACTAAAATGTAACTCTTAGCGGTTTTAACACATCACGAAATAAAGAAGCACAGCAAGCATTATCTTGCACTGACTGATCCCAAATAAAATATATCAGCGATACCTTTGTTTTGTCTCAAGATGCTCGGGGACGAGCAAAATCCAGTAATGTTTTTTTCTAAGCATGTTTGTAAAACTTGTAATTACTTAAATGTCCTAATTGAAAAACTATGATCTAATCCTGGCTTAGTCTAAGCAGACTTTTTTATGTCTGTGAAACCGGGCTAAAAAATCTAACAGATGTGTTCAAATAGTGCTAAACAAACTGGCCACTCCAATTATCCATAAAAATTGGTATTTGCATTTTTATAATAAAGTAAATCGGTTCAGGCACCGTTTTCAGTATTAAAAGTATCGATTTGGCACCGTATCGGAAAAAATCCAAACGTTCATACCCAACCCTAATTCTGATTGGCTGTCAATGACAATTTTCAGTGTTCATCATCAAAACTAGTTAGTTATAACAATTGTTATATTTTATGGTGTAGACTTTAACCATTTTGTATTCAACATCATAGAATAAGAATGATTATTAAAACTACAAACAGTTCTAGTTAGCATAGTAAAAATCATTTGTTTTTGGTACAATCTAAATGTGAATTACTTAAATTTAAGTGAGGATGTTTTCTGACTCTTTGGGGGGCACAAAAGTATCACCCTACACAAGGAGGCTTCCTGAGTAAACTTGGAACCACTGCTTAAAGGTGCCATAGAATACGTTTAACATACAAAAATATTTCAAAGGCAAACAAAAACAATAAATTAAAGTTCTCTTGATAAAGTCTACATAGAAGGTATGTGGCTTGCCAGGTAAGGCTTGCAAGCCTGAGTTTATATTATTTTATTATTATTTATAAAAGTCAATCACTAGAATTGCACGATTTTATTTCATGTCCATTTACAACCCTAGGATTTCTCCCTAGATTTTATGAAATTTCGGTCTGTTATTGGCTTATTTAATTTTTTTGCAGGGTCATGAATAATAATGAGCTCTGCTCTGATTTACTGTTTCACAGTGCTGCTTAATCCTGTTAATTGAGCTCTGTGACGAATAAAAGAACTGAACCTGAGTGGAGAGAGACTGTTTCACACACAAAGTGCTGCTTAATGTTGAGCTCTGCTCTGATTGGCTGTTTCAGAAATGTAGCTCATTTCAGTAGCTCACACAGCGGTAGGAAGAAATGAACACAGGGAGATTTAGAAAATATATATTTAGGTAAGCTAATTAGACCTGATGTTTCTGAATAACAATATCAGCTTGAGCAATTAACATATTTTATGCGTAGTATTTCAATAAACAAAGGTAATTATACTGTTTTAGAAAAAATATACTGTTTTTGCTCAATTTCGCGATGAAAACGTTGCGGAATCAAAGCCACAGCAAAAAAAATAATAAATAAAAATAGATTAAGCTCAGATGAGCCGTTATTTGTCAATACACAATTATACAGAGTATAATGCATTGAAATGTGTTCTGCTTTGAACCCATCCAAGTGGAGCGTCAGTCGATCGCGCCCGGGGAGCAGTTATAGGGGGTTGTACTTTCAAGGGTCTCACCTCAGTCGTGGACAATTCCTGCGAGCCGAGATGCACAAACTCGGTTACAAGTCCAACGCTCTATCCACTTATGGAGCAACAGCCCCTACTTACTGTTGTGTGTCTCCGACACACAGCGGTTTCGTTTCTGACAAGATCAGACGCTTTTTTAACGTCAGTGGTGCTCAGGATCTGTAAATCATTCGCCATCATCCTAAGGACATCTCTCCTTACTCTGTTCCGATGTGTATGTGGTAATCAGCCGTGAAATCTTATGTACTGTAACAGGCTACAGCTAACAAGGAGCTAACAGACATGTCCCTTTGGTTTAGTGGCTATTTAAAGTATCATTGCGTTATTTTATTAGAACGCGTTTTTTATTAGAACGCGTTTTTGCTTTCCGTGCCTTTCTGAATAAAGATGTGTACCAACCCATCCCTTAAAATTATTTATGCACTTCACATCCCTGCAGTGTAAATGCAGCCTGGCACCTCATTACATCAAACTGTCTGTGTATTAGATCCATGATGTAACTGCCATTTTTGCTGTTGTCCGCGCTAGATTTTTGTTTGTATTTACAACACCTGCAGAACTTCTGAAAGAAAATGGTTCAAAAATCAGCTATCGGCGCTTGCCTAGAACAAATTCGGATGGGTTTATGAAATGAAGGGGCATCTCTACTAGTAGTGATCCCGATGTGAATGACTTAATTTTGCTGCAAAAGTCACAGTGAGTAAATTTGGTATAGAGCTTAAAAGCATGTTCACCCAAAAATGAAAATTCGCCTGTTTTTACTCACCCTCAAGTGTTCCAAACCTGTATGAATATCTTTTTCTGCTAAATCACAAGAAGGTTTACATAAGGAGGAAACAGAGTATGGGGCACCATGTCTGAGGATTTTTTTTTCACTGGAAGTATGTCCCCAAAACAGCCTTTCAATCTTTCTTCAAAATATCTTCCTTTGTGTGCGCAGAACTGTTATTAAGGTTTAACTATGCCAAGGTAAAGACAGTTTTTCATTTTTGGATGAACTATACCTTTAAGTTGTATGGACTACTTTTATGAAGCTTCTTAGAGCTTTGTTCACAATATGCTTTCACTATATAACAAACATGAACAATTACATTTCTGCATTTCTTTTAGTCTGGAATAGTCACATAGGTTTGGAACTAAATGAAGGTGAGGAAGTGACAGAATTTTTTTTTTCTTTTTGATGAACTATCCCTTTAAGACACTGTCGCAAACATGACAAATCACAAGCACCAGCAACAACCACCACAAACTCCACAGCTTTGCATATAATCTATATACAAGGACGCACTTTCTCATAAACTAGGGAAGAAAAAGGGTCCGGAGGCTGGTGCTGGGCAGATAACAGGTGAGGTACGGCCAGGCGCCGTGTTTGCATGCAGTGGAGGGATTGGTGAATGTGTTTGTTTAAGGAGAGGGAGGGGCTGAGTGACAGATCGGGCCAGTGAGATTTTGTTTACACAGTGGCTGGTGTAGGTTTAACCAGCACAATGGCTCAAACAGCATATATGAACAAGTAAAAATGCAGAAGGCGGGCGGATGAATACTTTAATTAAAACAAAGAGATGAGCTAAAATGAAATCACTGGCTAGAATGACCAGCCGGAGAGTCGTTGGTAGCTCTCACACACACATACACACGCAGCACGACTCCTCTGCACTCAGGTAGAGCGGCAGAGGGCCCAATCGGCTTGTTGCCATGACAACTCAGACCTTGGCTCTCCTGCTCTGCGGTGCCCATTAAAACCCTCAGGCCGTCAATCACTTGCCCGGCCAGGAAGCGAAAGAGAGGGAGTGCAAGAGAAACTGAGAGGAGAATGAAGATAGAGTTTAAAGGAGCCTGTGGCTTTTGATAGGCCTGGCTGTTTGCTACTGCTATCTCTCTCCCTCTCGACCACATCAAACAGACACATTCCGCTTCCTGTTAACTCTTCTCACACCATGCTTTGTATGTTTGTCCTGCACTCTTCCCTTAAAGCAAAAACATTATACATGTATGGATCTTTCCAAAGGTTTTGACCATTATGGCGCATTCATGTTTATCATTAAGTAGGAATTTCGCACGAGGGGGTGAAACATTTTTCCCAAACAGATTTCACAACGGCGTAAAGATGGTCACACAGATTTGACAATGGAATTTTTTTATGCCCACAAAATTGCCAAAATGTCGCTCATGTGATCACCTACAGAAAAAAAAACATCATCCTATAATTTTAGTTTAACGTAAATTTTAACCAAACTGACTTTTGTCTTCAGATTACAGTTTTACAAACACATTAAATACATATGTACACACACACACAGATTTTTCAAGCATCCTACACTGCAAACAGCAAGTGCATCGTTATTTTGGGTACATTGTTGATTGTATAATAGCAGAAAGAAAGCAGATCATAGATTCAGCAATAAAATGTACCTAATATCGGCGGCCTATACGTTCACCTAACATCCACACACACATAACACTGTCCAAACCCTCCGAAGTAATTAACCACTGCTATTTTAATTATCAGTATCAATCGTGGGGCTCGGCTGGCCAGCAGACGGCGGGGAAAAGGCTTAATCTGGGAATCGATCTGGAGTAGGGATCCAGGATGAGGAATGGATCCTACCTTATCTGTGTTCAGATGAGCAGGGTAACCCAGATCACCAGCGGACAAACACAAGCACATGTACTCTGGTAACAAGTCACTGGCAACTCAGCACATGCTAAACGAGTGACACAGTGGAATGGAAATTATAGATCTGTAAGCATGAAATTTATCTCGACTTAACATATAAGCAATATTCAATAGCTATTAGATTGGTAACTATAACAAAACACCAGTTATGAATCAGAAGTACAAAACAACGATTTAAGGAAAAAGCCGGAGGATTAAGATATAACACGATATATTTTGCTGTAAACAAAACTTGGTTCTCACGAGACTAGCATATGCTCACCGGAGCTTACGCTACACCTGCATCCACTGGAACGCCACTCTCTCATGAATGCGCATGCGACAACCACCCAGAGCCGTGTGAAGCACTTTTCATTATGGATAGATACACCTTTTTGGACTTCAAAATCTCGACACACATTCACTGCTATTATAAAGCCAGGACATTTTTAATATAACTCTGATTGTATTCGTCTGAAAGAAGAAAGTCATATACACCACATAAATCATGAGGCGATTTTCATTTTTGGGTAAACTATCCCTTTAATCTCAGTATATCAGTACATTTATTTGATTGAATAGTACTGATTTTGAGTTGACTGAAACTTCATAACTGTGACCTAGCTAGTCGAAATGTTTATTTTGGGAATATTTAAAATAAAATAAATTATCCAAGATACCAGCGTTCTTCTAACTTACTCCATTTCAACACACTCCCTGCCTCCTCCGCTCTTTCTCCAAACATCCCCCATTTCCAATAACTCCATAAAGATTAGCCAGTGAGTACTGGCAGCCATAATCAGCCGTGCTGGTTGACAGATGTGCCTTTTAAATTAATGGGGCGCTGGGAAGGCAATCCTACACTGTGTAAAATAGGGGTGGGAATCTTTAGTCACCTCACGATCCGATTCCGACTCTGGGAGTCACGATACGATTCTGGATCTACTTTTTTTCCCCCTTATTAATTAATTTACTGACATGAGAATCTTAGAATCCTTACATTACATATCCTTACATAAGTAATTAAATAGGCCAACTTTTTAAAATAATACAAAAATTAAAAATATTAAAACAGTTGTATGTTAAGAATTTTGAACTAATATAACTTCAAAACATACAAGCAAGCAATGTTCCCTCTAATTTTTATTCTTGCTTAGCAAAACTTTTCTCTATATGGCGGACATTTCGGTCACCTGAGCAAAAACATCCTTTATACCAGACCTGTACAGCGCGCGCACAAAAAAAGTGTGAAACTTAACTTTAATGTGCTATTTTTATTTGATTTGACCCTTGATTTTAACTAAAGGATGTACATTTTAGGTTACCAGATCTTTTTTTTTTTTAATTATTACACTGCAGTTCAAAAGTTTGGGATTAGTAAAGTTTAAAAAAAAAAATCTTATGCTCATCAATGCTGTATCTATTTGAAATATTATTGCAATTTAATTTAAAAGATTTCTATTTTAATATATTTTTAAATATAATTTATTCCTGTGAAGCAAAGCTGACTTTTCAGCATCATTACTTCAGTCTTCAGTGTCACATGATCTTCAGAAATCATTCTGATATGCTGATTTATAATCAATGTAGGAAACCGATTTGCTGCTTAATATTGTTTGGGAACTATATTAATGTTTCAGGATTCTTTGATAAATAAAAAGTTAAAAAGAACAGTGTTTATTCAAAATATAAATTTTGTGTTTCAATATGCACTACTATTCAAAAGTTTGGGGTCAGTAATTTTTTTTTTAAGAAAGTTATGTGTTAAATGGATAAAAGGTGATAGTAAAGACTTATATTGTGAGAAAATATTTGTATTGTGAATAAATGCTGTTCTTTTTAACTTTGTATTCATCAAAAAAAAAAAAGTATCACATGTTCCAAAAACAATTAAGCAGCACAACAGTATTAACAATCAGCATATTATTATGTTTTCTGAGGATCATGTGACACTGAAGACTGGAATGATGCTGAAAATTCTGCTTTGCTTCACAGGAACAAATTGTATTTTAAAGTATATAAAACAGAAAACCAATATTAGAAATTGAACATGTGAATTCGTATATATCGTATATAACTAGTGTAGTTTGCACAATACACCTGTGTGTGACTAAATGTCTCAGAGTTTTGTAAAGGTTCTGTGCCCATCATCCGCTATTTCCAGCACTTAATCAAGCCACTCTTCTTTAATACACAAGGACGTTTTATTTCACATGTCATTGCGTTGGCTCTCGATTTGAGCTATTTCGTCTGCAGCCATTGAAGTATTCGGTTTCTACAGCGACTCATTTGGCACACATCATTCTCTTTCAGTCTTTCTATGAAACCTATTAACTGCATTCACCGGTTCTAACTCCATAGCGACATCAACTCTATAGCGGGTTGCCAGAGCATTGCAATTCTTTCGTTTTTACTAGAATACAATCAAATGGCTTTCCCAACTAATTTTTTTGCGTATGCGCGGCACATTATTTCTCTGCACGGCCTAGGCGGAAGAGGTGTGCAGCTTAGATGGAACAGTGCAAACAAGTAGCAAATAATAAAGAGGAGCATATAAACATACAAGTACATCTCAACAAATTAGAATATTCTTGTCACTCATTTCAGAAAGTGAAACCCATATATTATATAGATTCATTACACAGAGTAAAATATTTAAAGCCTTTATTTCTTGAAATTTTGATGATTATGGCTTACAGATAATGAAAACCCAAAATTCAGTATCTCAGAAAATGTGATTACATAAAATCAATAAAAAAGGATATTTTAAACAGAAATGTCAGGCTTCTAAATATATGTTAATTTCTATGCACTCAATACTTGGTTGGGCCTCCTTTTGCATGAATTACTGCATCAATGCGGCGTGGCATGGAGGCAATCAGCCTGTGGCACTGCTCAGGTGTAATGAAGCCCAGGTTGCTTTGATAGCGGCCTTCAGGTCATCTGCATTGTTGGGTCTGGTGTCTCTCATCTTCCTCTTGACAATACTCCATAGATTCTCTATGGGGTTCAGGTCAGGCGAGTTTGCTGAAACTTCAGAAAACACAGTGGAGCAACACCAGCAGATGACATGGCAGCCCAAATCATCACTGACTGTGGAAACTTCACACTGGACTTCAAGCAACATGATTCTGCCTCTCCTCTCTTGCTCCAGACTCTGGGACCTTGATTTCAAATTAAATGCAAATTGACTTTCATCTGAAAAGAGGACTTTGGACCACTGAGCAACAGTCCAGTTATTTTTCTCTTTAGCTCAGGAAGATGCTTCTGACAATGTTTCTGTTTCAGAAGTGGTTTGGTAGCCCTTTTCCTGAAGATGTCTGAGCGTGGTGACTCTTGATGCACTGACTCCAGCTCAGTTCACTCCTTGTGAAGCTCTCCCAAGTGTTTGAATCGGCTTTGCTTGACAGTATTCTCAAGCTTGCGGTCATCCCTGTTGCTTGTGCACATTTTACTACCCAATTTCTTCCTTCCAGTCAACTTAGCATTTAATATGCTTTGATACAGCACTCCTTGAACTGCCACTCCTTTCAGTAATGACCCTCTGTGACTTACCCTCTTTGTGGAGGGTGTCAATGATTGTCTTCTGGACCATTGCCAAGTCAGCAGTGTTCCTCATTATTGTGGTTTCAAAGAACAAGACATACCCATAATTTATACTGTATGGATGGTCATTTATTGAAACTCAAATGTAAATAATCTAATATTTTGAGATACTGGATTTTTCACTTCCATTAGCTGTAAGCTTTAATCATCAAAATTAAAACAAAAAAAACTTTTGAAATGTTTTACCTTCCTTGTATTGAATCTAAGATATGAAAGTTTCACTTTTTGAAATAAGTTACAAGAAAATTACTTTTTCACGATATTCAAATTTTTTGAGATGTACCTCTGTAACAAACAACAAACAAAGAGTGCTTTCAGTATTTAAGATTATCTGAACGTTTTCCATTCAAGAACTGTGAGTGATTTTTCTTCATCTGTACTGTTGTTTTTTACTATGACATCATAGACAGTGGGAGATCTATTAAGCTGCATTCATGCACGGATCTCTTTTGAAATATAAGAAGTAATGTGGTTTGTCCTGTCCGTTTAATCCCTTAAGACATAACTGGCAGTGTTTACATTAATTTTGTGTCATAAAACCATTTAGAGACGCAAGTACATTAAACCACTTACACGGAGTCGCAAAGCGAGCAGAAAGATTCTGAAATTCTCAGAATCGATCTAGAATCGTTGGAGAGAGAATCGCGATGCATCAATGGATCGATTTTTTCTCCCACCCCTAGTGTAATATAGGGAAGCCACTATGACGAGGGGTCTCTCTCTCTGTCACTCCCTCTTTCCCTCCCATGGCGTCAACAGCTGTTGTATCAATCAGGTGAATTAATTACCAGTAAACAAATCTGCTGAGGAAACCCCTCATGTACACCCCCACCCCGCAAACACACACTCTCATACACATACTGTATTCCCAGAACCCCCTTGCTTTCTCAATCTCAGTGTACCACAACTATGCTTGCTCAAGGGCCTAATCGTAAGCCATGTACAGATACAAGCATGTTAATGTGTGTGTGGACAGGTGGAGAGAAAGTTTCCTGCCCAGAACACCTTCTGAAACGCTGAAGCAGCAGTATAACTGTGAAACATGGAAAAACAGACAGACGAATAGACACGACAGCTATGTGTAGCCCAGCTCCACCTGTTATTTACATTAGCCATTAATTTACTGAACTGAACGAACAACACCGAGCCAAAAAGCTAATGTGGCCTTGAATACTTACTAGTAAGTTCATACTTCGATTGGAAAACATAAAAAGTATGCATAATTTCAAAAATAAAATTCTCAATATTAACAAAATGTCAATGATACTACAGCAAAACAAATTGCTAAGGTTGTACATTAGCCATTTAGCATGTTTATGTAGGCATTTTGTCATTTATGTGCTCAAAAAATACTAAATTGTTCAATAACAGTACTTAAACACTATAAAACATTATACATTTACATTTATGCATTTAGCAGACACTTTTATCCAAAGCGACTTACAGTGCATTCAGGCTATACATTTTTTTTGTCAGTATGTGTGTTCCCTGGGAATTGAGCCCACAACCTTTTGCGCTGCTAACGCAATGCTCTACCACTGAGCCACAGGAACACTGCAAACAGTCACAAATAAACCTTAATTGTGATTAATACTGACAAATACTTTAATTGATCTGCCTTGAACACCCCTTGAAATTCCCACGACGCATATACAAACACTCCATTAGCAATGTTTAGTAAAAATGCTTATCAAGCTTTAAACACATCGCATCTAATATGAGTTTACTTCAAAAAAATTTAATTATACAAAACTGCAGTTAAAGAAGCCAAAGTTAATGCAAACAGGATTAGCTTACATGTAAATTAAGCAAGACCAACAGCAGCAAAATGATGTTCGGATACGACACATGCTGTGCACCGCTGGGAACGACCCTGTTCGCCTGCCACCTTTTTGCCATGTCAGGTATTTCACAATTGCCTCACACATACAAAAACACTATAATAAGCTCCAAACTACTAAGAGAAAACGAGGTTACTTCCTCATAAGACATTCATACACCACACAGATTTGGGTTTTAATAAAAATGAAATTCAGAGTTCTGGCTTCGCCCTTTAGTTATTCACTCATAGTAACAACCAAGTAAACACAAAAAAACTACCGTACATCAACATCTTTCTATAGGCAGCATCTTCAACTTCACACATCACAGGGCAGTTATTTCCATGTCCACTTGAGGCCAATGCACAGTTCTAAACATCCAGAGATAAGACGGAAAGAAGAACGGCTCATTCTAAGTGCAGACACGTTTCGAAACGTCTAAAAGCGAGAGACTGATAAATGTAAGGGGGGGGGTTTGGATAGGACATAGGAAGGTTTTAATGCCAGTGTTGCATCCTATTTCTAATATGAAATATGCAAGGCGGTCATATTACAATCCATACATTACAAGAATGGTTGGCGGGAAGGGCGTTCCTATTTAGACCATTGATGTTGCCTGCTGAAAAGGGGAGTTTCCCATCTCTCCCTCCCTTTCTTTCTCTCTCGGCGTTCCTTTCTCTTCAAGTACACTCTCTACGTAGGCAGAAATAATTCCTCTTTGGAAGGAGTCTCTGGAGTTCCCGCTACGGGGTTAAGGAGCTTAATGTACTATAGTTAACATTCACGGAGTCTGAACACTGGGAAAGTTTAGGAACCTAGCGGGCTGTGGGTACTCAAGAGCTGGAAGAACAAGGAAAAAGAGAGGGCCTCGTTCCTGCCAGACAGGGGCTTGTAGAAGGGAAAACACAAACATTCCTTAGACAATGAAGGGTCTGTAGCACTTGACCTTTGCGCTTGAGGCACCAACAAAAAAGAAACCTAATGAAGGAGAAAAACTATGGGCAGGTTGAATTCCTAGATTTAAAAAAATGATAGGAAGAAACTGAGAAGAATTAAGTTAAGTGGTGGCAAAGATAGCATAGTTAACAAGAACACAAAGTCTAGCCAAAAGAAAAGCAGACAACACGTCAAGAGCCCAAAAAAGTTTCTCCATTCTTCAAGCTTCAACCTGGTTAAAGTGGCTTTGGGTTCCCTCAGATGTCCAAATCCACATCCCTTTATGCAGATTGTGAGTGAAACCACTGAAACCGAGTCAGCCAACTTGTAACTGGCTGTGACCAACAGTAGTCAGCCCACCCAGTGGTCAAATTGGTCTTCTATATACAATAACTCAAGTTCTTCACTTCCACAGAAAGTTATAAAACTGTCAATAGATGTGGAATCGTTAATGCTAACCTATATCCAAAATTTACTCTTAAAGGTCCCGTATTGTAAACCTTTCTGACGTTTTATTTTAGGTTTTGATGTCCTTAAGAATATATATTTGCAGTATAAGTACCAAAAACCATCTCAATATATTTTACAGCTCTTCTCTCAGGAGCTCTGGTAAAAACAGGTCAATTTGTCCTGTCTAATTAATATTCAACCTCTTCTGATTGGCCTGTTGTTTTCTGAGTAATGCTTGGCTAGGCCAACCACAGGTAACTAGGGTCATGTAGGGCCGATGTCACAGTTACGTCACCGCGCTAGCTTGAAGCAAAATAAAGGAGGCTGCCCATTCAAACTAACGCAGATTCAGCTACATAAGGAGCTTAAAATATCATCTTGTTGTGATGTTTGGTGCCAAAAGCCTCAAATTAGAAATTTGATCACATACCTGCTGCCACTGCCAGACAAAAAACGACAACAGCTGTGGTTAAATGTGATAAAACGAGCAGACTGGACAGAAACAATCGTCAAATATGATCGCGTTTGCAGCACACACTTATCAGAAAAGGTTCAATAAAGTATTGTCTTTTGTTGTTATGGGTGCATCTGAAGATTTCTTGCATCTCACGACTATGCTGTGTATGAAATAATATCTGTGTGCATGTGTGTAAAACAACAAACTGACGATTTATATATAATCATTTGTAATTGTGTATACAGTGTTGTGATTAATTGTGGCTGGAATAGAGGTCTGCACGGGCTTAAAATTGAAGCCCGAACCCGGCCCGTACCCGAGATCGTCTGACCCGACCCGAGCGGCACAGTTATATTTAGAGCCCGAACCCGAAATATTTTTACCCCCACAACGAATAGCCAAAAAAAAAAAAAAGGCTGCATTTCACGATTGCATGCAACGGTCAGTAAACAAATACACAAATTCATCAAGGCTCGGCCATTTCACAAGGCAAAGTAAAAAAAACACCAGTTATGAAAGTTTATGAACATCAGGTGCAGCAGTCGCATACATTCTGCCGAGTTTATGAATGGTTGTATGGACAAGACGATAATTCTTCCACCATGCTAATTATGGTCATTTTTGTCAGTTAAGGCTCGTTAGCAAATCAGACACGGAGATGTAGTGCGGTAAGATCGTATTTATTTGAATTAATCATTTCTTTGAATTAGCGAAAGAGTGAGAGAGGGATGAAAGTTGCACGTGCATGTGAACCTGCGTCTGCGTGTCTCTTTCTACAAGCAATGAGGCTAGTTACTTCAAAAACAGCTATTTTATTTTTTTTCTCATTGCAGAGAAATATAACGTTGCGAGTCAGTAGTCTAGTCAGAAGCTATTTTACTAATAAAAGTTGCCGTGCTGTTTGAGCGCTGCGTGATCTCTGATATCTGTGCAATAATGTGTGTGCGTGCGTCTATGAAAGCAGCGTAGCCTCTGCATATAGTTTTGGTTTAGCTACAAACCCCGACCCGAGCCCGAAGCTATCCATTAAAACAGTACCCGAACCGACCCGAACCCAAACGTATTCGGGACCCGCGGGCTTGGGTCGGGTAGCAGACCTCTAGGCTGGAATAATAATGTAGCTGTAAAAATAGTTGCCAGCTGAAATTGAAATGTATTTACATCATCATGACAGATAGACTCAGTGAGCTTGTCTTTACTATACACGTTAGATGTGGTCCACCTCATAGTAACAATCCTGTCAGATCGTCCATCCTTTGAGTGAGAGTGTAACGTTACAGGTCGGCCGATCTGGTTTTGTCCGTTAAAGTTAACCTTTTTCGACATGTTTCGTGTTGTTGTTGCTCAGCAATGGCATGGACACGATGTTGTCTGGGGGTTTGGCAAATGGACGGTGGGCAGTACTCGGGATGGTGACTGAAGGCGGTGACTGAGTAGTTCGGACATCACATTTTTACGGAAGTCACAATGGCTCGTGAAAAAGCACAGCTACTTTATGCAGGCTGTGTGCACTTTACTGTGGATTGACTGTTTTGAAACTTATATGGTAGATACATATCCCCTAGACCTCTTTTATCATGAAAAAAGCCAGGAAAATTCAGTTTTGACAATATGGGAACTTTAAGGAATCAAAAGCACCTGAATTCTCACAATCACAGTTGCTGAAGAAGAGGCATTCAGGAGCTCAAGAGCACGTTGATTTTCTCCAAACAGCAGCATACAAACGAGAGCATGTCAAGCTAACCTGCGCTAGCATCCCATCAATAAATAAACAGCCTCACAGAAATCTCTCTCCCCAGTCTCATGCCCCAGCACAGGCTAGGCTACTCTTCATCTTTTTTCCTTGGAGAACAAAACAATATTACGATAAAAGAGGTCTCGTAGCTCAGGAAAACAAAGGTCGCCCTCAATTTGATTTGATACAATGAATGAAAGGTACTTTTAGCACATGCACTTTTTCAACAAGATTCTCATTATACAGACAATATGCATTCAATCTTTTTATTATCTTGTCTATATTATAAACTATTGTGCATCTAAAGCTTGATCATCCCCATATCTGTACATAATTTCCACCTGAAAAGCACTTTTGCTTCCACTCTACAGGCTCACTGCCGGCATCAAGGCTCCAACTGACCACAATGCACTGCAAATCCCACCACATCTTTACAGAAAGGGTACGCAAAAGCCATGACTCTGCACCGAGTCAACAGTTTCTCTTGATAGTGATCGTTTCTGTCAGAGGAACTATAATACTGCTACCAAGATCTGTCGAATTAAAAATCCATTCAGTCGGAGCTCATTTTAATTGCATTAGCCCTGTAGGAAGTATGGATGGAATGCAACTTCGCTCGAGCTGTAATGTGATTACAGTGACATTGGAAACCAAATATTTGATGTCAAAGTGTTTCGGCAATGGAAGGTGAAAATGTGTGGGTTTGATCCTGATCTCAAACAGAAAATGGGCACTCCGAACCCCGGGGACACCAAGAGGACATGTGTCCGGCAAACTCCCAGCACACTGTGTCTGTCTCTCGCTCCAATCTCGGTCTTGATATACCTTTTCTGTCCCTCTTACATTCTCTGTTTTTATGCTAATTCTACATGTGAACAAGAGCAAATCGTATAGTCCCGGGGGGGGGTTGTCTGATTCCCACCCTCCCTTCTCTCGCTTTCTGTCTCTCTCTCGCCACCCCCTCTCACAATAGAGTCTGGGTGTCAGGCAGCTCACAGAAGCCGTTGTCATGGTGACAGGTCCTGTCTGTGTTCCGTCCCTCAGGCATCTCGGAACACTGTATTTTTGAGAGGTAGAACAAGTCAAAGAGGAATGGAGAGAGAAAGAAACCAATACACATGCATTTACGAAATGAGTCCATGCGAATTGATTTAAGAAAGCGACAAGAGTGGGACACAAGGATAAGGGAGAGAAAAGAAGCATTGCCCTTCTTTGACCCACCATTGTTCATCCAACGGGACACCGAGAGGTCAGGGGTGGCATGGACTGTCCCCAATTGACAGAACGCCCTACCAGAGCCAGCAAACAGAGTAGGCATCTCACACTCCTATTCCTGGCACCCTACGCCCTCCACTTGACCTTTCAGACACCTTCCGCCAATCCACTCCAACCCAACTGCCCCAGCATCCTGCCCCATCTCAACGCAGAACTGCATGCAGATCCCTCTGCATTCGCTCCATATCATGTAACAGGCCTAAAACATTGTGCACCTGGTGCCGGCTAAAATAAGGTCTCCTGCAGCGACCATGTCAAGAAGGCCATTGGCCTCTCTAAAAAGATGTCAACAAGTTAGAAAACATGAAATAAAAGCAAGCAATGCCAATCCAAGATGTAAGACAAGGCAAATACTGGATATAACACCTTATCCTGCCGTTTGGTCCTACATCCGTTTGCAAATTTCCACCAACTGTCCTTAAGACTTGGCTTTAAAAGGCTTGGCTCGAGACATGCAGACTTCTTTTCTCCAAGCTGCATGTCCCTGAAAAGTTAGATGTTACCACTGGTTGAGCCATCTCGCTTCTTGTCCATAGCTTCAGATGACTATGAAACCTTGAATAGAAAAAAAAAAAAAAAAAGCATACATTCATACATAAAAAGCCTCTCATGCAAAACAAAATCTAAGCATCTGGAGGCCTCTCCTTCATGTACTGAAGACATTTCCAATTGCAGAGAACTGCATCCATAGGTGCAGTTGCCTAAAGTCTTGATTCTTACTTATTACAGCTCTTGACTTCCCCGTAGGGCCATCCAGCATGTTAATTGCAAGGCAAACAATCCGAGAGCCCACATTAACCTCCAGAAGTCTCCCATGAGTGGAGGTTAGTTAAGCCCTTTTCAAAAACCTTAACGCCACTGGACAAGTACCAGTTTGAAGCTAATCCCATTGGAGAAGGGACCCCTTCCCTCTAAATTTGCACAGTAGGGGAGAATTGATGAAAGTAGCAGCGATATGAGCCACATCAAAGCAGATGCGGAGTGAGACGAGTGCTACCGCTTTGTCTGACCACTATTCTGTTAGTGATGGTTAGCAAGCTAGATAGATTTGTCAGCGAAACAGTATGACTTCAATCATTACACAGGAACAGCCCTTGTATTAATTTCCCAAGGTGTGCTTTGAGTGTTCGCAGACGGTAATGCTATATAACTAACATTTTGTGGAAGTTGAAACTTTCAAGACAAATTGGTAGGGTAGCAGTTTAAAATGGTGTCAAGATTAGTTATTAAAAGGGTCAGTTTGGGCCCTCATAAGTCATATTAGCACAAAAAAATTACTAGTGTAAGTGTTCCCACAATAAACTGCATTGAATTAGGCTATTTTTGACCTCACCTGAACGGATACATTTTTTAGGAGTGCGTTCACATAAAACACATTCTTGTGTTCAAAAACAGTTGTAGGCAACAAAAAAGGATTAGTTCACCCAAAAATGTTAATTCTGTCATCAATTACTCACCCTCATGCCGTTCCAAACCCGTAAGATCTTCGTTCATCTTCGGAACACAAATTAAGATATTTTTGATGAAATCCAAGAGCTTTCTGACCCTCCATAGACAGCAACACAACTACCACGTTCAAGGCCCAGAACGGTAGTAAGGACTATCCCTTTAACTATTTAAATTTCACACTGCCTCTTAAAAAGCAAAACACCTTCAAAAACAATATGAAGCGTGACTTAACAGTAGGGCTGTGCAATTAATCGCATGCGATTCTCAAGCGCATGTCGTCAATAAAGCCGGTTCTGTAATTGGCAGTAAATCGTCATCACCTGCTTTCAAATGGAGCGGCAGTTAATACACAGAGCCGTAGTTCACTGACAAGCTACGCGATATCGCGTTCATAATTGAATGTGATTCAGCTGCGATTATGAATGCGATATTGCATAGCTTGTCTGTCTGCATATGTATGGTTGTATAAATTAAACCTAGGTGTTGAATTACAGCAATGACTGGCATCTTATATGAGAAACTGATCCATCCAATTTCTGCAAAACCTGGGTGATTTATTGTCATATTTACTAATAAATCACAAGAATTAAGCAAGATCCAATTATTTTTCTTGTTGGTACTCTGGGAATGCACAGCCACAGATGCAATATGCCCAGACAGATGGAAACAAATTAGTAGCAAAATAGTATTAGCATCCCTTGCTTGCTCACCCACAGTCCACTGTCACCCCCCACACTTACATCCTCATCTGGCACAGATCTGGGTTTAGTCTCACATAGCCTCCTAGACCAACTATGTTCCCTTCCACACTCTTCGCTCTTCCCTTGTTCCCCCTACACCTTGGCCTCACAGCCTCATAAGCTTGCAGAAAAGTGCAACAAAAAAAAAATCTTTCGGTAGGTCGGCCAGATTAAATTGCCACTGTAATCCGCTTGGCTTTCACCTCCTTGTCCTCAACCGAGAGATGAAGAGAAAGAGAGGGAGAGCAGTGAAGAAAAGGATTGCAAGGTAGTTAAATAAAAATAAATTCCAAGAAAAACAAAGACTACAAGTAAAGTAAAGTGCAGTAAATGGGCCTTTTAAATAAAGACACTGTGACTAATGGGAAAATGGATGGAAGGAATAAGGAAAAACAAGCAAGAAACTTACAAATAGTTTTTAAAAGGAAGGAAGGATCGCATAGCATCGCTACAGCCTTTAAGAGGCACATCACCTCAACTGACCACAACTATCAACCGAGGGGCTATAAACAACTCAAACACACAGTAAAGATGTCATGGGTGAAGACCAGCGTGGGTGTTTGTAAGTGTGTTTAAGTGTGACTGGAGAAATAGTGTGTGGAGAAACCATGCTCACAGTCAGGTACACACACACAAAAAGTCTTGGAGAACCCTGCAGGAAGTGGGAGGACATCCAGCGAGAAAGGGCGGTGATATACGACTGGAGCACTTCAAACAGCGAGAACAGTGATGGACAACTCCTAAGACCAATAAAACCCAGCAGGGAAGGAGGGTGCGAGGGAGCAGGGCAAAGGGAAGAGGAAGTAACTTTATCTCCCAGACAAAACAGAAGGGGGTAAGAACAAGTGTAGTAGATTGAAGAACCACTTCCTAAAGATGTTAACAGCCTTTCCATTTCCAAAGAAAACATATCAAACACTGGTGTAGCTCAGTGCTGAAACCAGCAGTTTTAGATGTGTAACCTTGATCTGAACTGGCTGGGTAATTTGGGGGTCCTGCGATCTATCGTACAATGCAACCTGCACTCACCATCTCCGGATAATAAAACACTTAAGTACACAGTCATCTAACTTCCACAACTATGAACAACACTTTTTTATCCATAAAATGCTTTCCTATTTTGTAGTCCACTAGCATTCATTGAGAAAAAAAATACTTCTTGATATTGTCCTCTGCCAAGCAAATGTTTTCAGTGAGTAACGAAGTATTTTCATTCAGGGTTTTTCAACCTTTTTGGATGCCAAGAACCGACAAAGGAACCCAGAAGCACGTCAACTTTATATTTTCAGGTATAAAGACCCTTTAAAACTGATTTACAATTTAAAGGCAACATGATGTATGCAAGTTAGATTATTACCTTTAATACTGTCATTGAACTAAAGTAAAATAAGAAATTCAGCAAGGTAAATGTTACAAAGGGCAGGTGACAGCAAAACTTTCTTTCCTGATAAAAAATAGCCTTGCTCCATAGACCTCAGTTTGAAAAACCCTGGTTTAGAGAACTTTAAATTGAAATCCTATTGTCTTGCCTTTTTCGTTCTGAGATCCCAACAAATGGAAAATGGAGGACTGATGCATATTATTATAAAAAAAACAGAAAAGTAGCATGAATCCATCACAAATGATGAATGGGAATGCCTCATAATCTTGGCTACTTTATGTCCGTAATCCTTTCGGCTAGGTGTGTTAACCTTTTCTTTCTGATAAAGCCCATTACAGAGAATAATCGCACGCCAAATGAAGACAAATGATGTGACCGCAGTGTGCATGGAGTAGGAAATCCCTGATCACTGAGGCCCCCATTCAACAGCATTGATTAGCTTCCCAACCAAAGTAGCCAGCCAGAGGAACTAAACGCTCCGAATCGATGCTACTTAACAGATTATTGACCAATCGCTGCCTCTCCCTTTGACATTAAAGCAAAATTCTAATTCAAAGGAAGCGACGGACAAACATACAGCTATAACATGCTGGAAACTGTATTATGTTAATCCGGACCTCATTTTTAATTCAAAATATTGATTGGGTCGCAACAACAAGCGAATGAATTGAAGCTGCTAATACCACAGCTCAACCAAAACAACTAGGTAGAGTGTCTGTGTGTTGGGGGTGGACAGGGGGAGGGTGAATTAACACCCTCCAACGGTCCCAAAGCACTGTAGTATTTTGCATACACTGCACAAAGTTACCATGGTGACAAGACCCGATTCTAGGCCCTGACCCACGAGGAACATCCAGCCAGTACCATTGTGTTAATCGAAGCCATCAGAAATGACACTTACTAGTGTCTGTGCGAAAACTCACTCTACCAAAAATAATGTTCTTCATATTGTTTTATTTAATTTGGTTTTAAGTGTGCTTACATTAAAAGCCAACAGAAATCGGTTTGATATAAAGACCTGACTGTTTTTTCTCAGGTTTTAAGGTCTAAATGTAAACACCTCTATCTACTACTTTTTTATTTGATAGTATTTTTATCTAATTAAGGCACTGTTGTTATATTAAACATAAATGTGTAAGACTACAAACTCAGTGTTCAGGATGGACTCTATTTTGTTTCAAACGCATTTCAATTTTTAACAATATGAGATAAATGTTTGTTTCTGTTGTATACATATCTGAAATTGTATACATTTCTGCCGACGGTATGCAATGTGGAAACTGACAAAGTATGCGAGTGCCAGCGTGTATTTGTGCATGAACCTGTGATGAAGGGGAGGGGGTTCGTGGTGGAGAGAAAGAGAGAGATCTTGGTTCAGCTGAACCTCATTAATT
>JAPDDN010000052.1:0-20000 GCA_027422405.1 Ptychobarbus kaznakovi
TGTTGTATGTGGTTGATGTTAATTGCTTTAAAATGTGTAGAGGGTTAATTAATCCCCAAGGTGTGGTATTAAAATGTTTGTTTATTAGTTGTTAAATAATATGGATACACAGACACAAA
Source organism: Ptychobarbus kaznakovi (assembly GCA_027422405.1). NCBI lineage: Eukaryota > Metazoa > Chordata > Actinopteri > Cypriniformes > Cyprinidae > Ptychobarbus > Ptychobarbus kaznakovi. The sequence goes on from JAPDDN010000052.1 coordinate 120, forward strand.
CACACACACACACACACACACACACACACACACACAACACACACACACACACACAAACACACACACACACACCACACACACACACACACACACACACACACAACACACCACACACACACACACACACACACACACACACACACACAACACACACAAAGACTCATCCAGTTTTTTTGTTGTTGTAGGAAACGGTCAAAGTTGGCTCTTTGATCAGATTACTTTTCCCATTACTTCCTGTTTCAACAGTGCTTCCTGTTCCTGCGGACACTTTTTGTCTCACTGCATATATTAAACAGTATGCAGCACAGTTGTATGTTACACGGAAGTCACATGACCCTAATAAATGGCATGTTTAATCTAGCGAGTGGCATTCAGTTATCTTGAAACGAGTCACTGAGATGTTCTGAATCGCAGCTGATTTTAGTTACACTATAAATTGAAGGTCAAGTGAAGCACACTGCATTGTGGGATACAGTATTCAGTGCAGCGTGCTTTCTGTAAGTCATGCAAACCGAACATCTACATAATGTTCATACTATACAGACTTGAGTAGTGTTGTACAGTACAATGCCTTCTTTTTCCTCCTTATCTAGGGCTGCAAGTAAATAATAAAAACATGAATAAAAATGGAATGGTTTAAAAAATAGTTCTTAGAATAATGTTTTTTGGAAAATTATATTTTCTCACTGGTCTTGACATGAATAAATAATATTAATAAAATACGTTTCTGAGTCTTTCATGCACATAGTACTCTTTTTTTTCAAATGTGTTAATGCCCCCAATGACATCCTATATCAAATGTGTTGCTGGCTGGTGTGACTCCAGAAGTGTCATTACAGCCGTGGTAGTTTCACCTTTCCTTCCTCAGTGTGACAGTGAGCCGCGTCTCAACAGCGCTGAGGCAGGAGCGAGGGATTTGACTTGGAGACACACCATTTTCTCACTGTGCTTTCTCTGCTGTCAGAATGCAACCTGTGGTGGTGGTCTCCTCTAAAGTGCACAGAGAGTGATGGGAGAGACGGCAGAGAGAGAGAGAGAGAGAGAGAGAGAGAGGAGAGGAGAGAGAGAGAGAGAGAGAGAGAGACAGAAAGCAGCAATACCAGATATGGCGCTACATTCTGCCCTCTGGCTATCAGACACATGGGAATACGACTTTCAAATGTACCCGGACACATGGAAGGTTTGCAATACACCAATTTTGAAAAAAGGAAAAGAAAGCAGACAGACATCTACAATTAGGCGACCGAGCTGTCTGTGCAACAAACAGTTAAAACTAGGCCTGCATGCTAAGAAAAGAAATGTGCAGTTATTTCGATAAATATCATCAGTGTTGGGGAAAGTTACTTTTAAACGTAATGCATTACAATATTGCGTTACTCCCTAAAAAAGTAACTAATTATGTTACTTAGTTACTTTTTATGGAAAGTAATGCGTTACATTACTTTTGCGTTACTTTTTAAATATGAGCAGGGCTTGATTGTTTGTTTTTAATACAAGAAGTTATATTTATAGCGAATGTAAAAGCCCTTTCACACCAAAAAGTGTAATGAATAAACCTCAGGCTGAAGGACGAGTAAATCACGTCTGTATAGCAGAACGCTGGAGAAGTTCAACACTCTTCAGCAATTAAAAAGCAATCAAGCACAATTGTTAATGTAAAGTAATTTTTGCTAATTAGTATGGTTGAACTGGATCATCAAAGGTCAGCAGCAAAGACATTGGTTAATAAAATGAGATTAGATACATTTGTGTTTTTTAACATATTTAATTATTGCAGGTTTGCGTCATATTCTGAGTTTGCATTTCACTGTTTTAATTCATTTTGATGAATACTGAATCTGTTTTTTGCGAGTGTGATGATTTAATACAAATTCACATTTAGTCTAGATTAGAACTACAGTAAGATCATGTTCACACGGCGCACTGTCATCAATAAATGGGAAAAAGTAACTCAGATATTTTCTAGTAAATTAAAAAGTAATGCATTACTTTACTAGTTACTTGAAAAAAGTAATATTATTACATAACTCGCGTTACTTGTAATGCGTTACCCCCAACACTGAAAATCATCATATTATAAAATGATAAACATTTAAAGCCTAAGTGTTTAATTTCTATACCATTAAGCAAAATAAATGACTGTTTCCCGACAGGTTTCCTGAACACTACAACTGGTCATTACACTCCATATTAATAATTGGGACTGAAGAAAGCATTCACATTATTAAATACACACTTCGGGTTTAGCATTTAAATGACTGACATTTAGATATCACGGTTAAAGAACAAAACAGCCTAAAGTCTAATTAAAACAGCAGCTCTGATGTTCAGCGGGAGGTGTGAAGTTTGTCTGCTAACAGAGGGTCACTCTTCATGAGTGTTCACACTCAAGCCCAAACCAGAGTCACACCTCTTTCAGAGTGAAACAAAGTCCGTTCTCTCTCAAAGTAGCTCTCTTTTAGTTGTGCTAAAGCCATCTTCAGTCTAGAAACCAGTGTGCAATGAATCGTGTTGACGTCTGAATGGTGTTGAGCAAAGGGCACTGATTCAATTCCATCTCGAGTTCACGCTTATTTCTCCAGACATCATTATAGACTTGTACTGGCAATGTTTGACTTCTCATTCATTGAACAGGGAATCATGGGAAACATGATCAATTTGTTATTTTAGGGAAATGGCTTGACATTTGTAGCAAATAAAAGGCAGGGGCAGAGATGCCTGGAACATTGTCATAATGGTTTTTCTTGCGCTGATAATCAGGAAACAGTCTCGACATGTGCACGGGACCCGTATTTGTTTCTACAAAAAATGATCAGGCATAACCTTTTCTATTCTGAACGCTCACGGCTCACAAGTTCAACAGAAAGCGAATGCTCCTGAGACACTGCCGCTCTTGTTACTTTTCATTACGACAGAGATTACATTCCCATGACATCGGGAGGAACTGAATCGAGTTTTCTCAAATCACAAATGAGATCATCTTAATATCTCAAATGTTTCTCCAACACAGCAATATGATTAAATAGAGAGCAAACGCTTAAGTCTAAGAGCTTCTAGATGTTTCTCCTGACAAATAGCCCACAGTAATCCCACAAGCCTCCGCTAGAGTTTCAACATTTCAATCTGTGCTCAGATTAACCAACCAATAAGAGTGAAACATTATAAATATGATAATACAGCTTTAATATCAGAACCATGTCTCTTTAGGTTGACTCCCTAGTTGCGTGATATCTTATTATTAGACTATGTATATAATGATTAATGTTAAATGGAAAGCCTACTTGCAGTGTCATTGCATGATAATATGCTTTAAATCACCAATACGCTTTAGAAAATGTTAATTGCAACTGGCACTCAGTCTGCAATTTCGCATTATATAAACTATTCACTAAATATAATGAGCTATATAAATGTCCTTAAGCTGTGACTAAATTATGCTGCTTTGCTAGACTATACAATGATTAAATGCATTTGTACAGAATTCAATGCCTATTGAACTTTTCCAGTGGCACACTGGTAATCCAAATATGCAATATTTATAAAAAAATTTTTTTATTGTGATATTGTAATTTCATAGAAAAACAAAACTGACAAAAAGCAGGACATTGCTTATAACTTGCAGAAAGCAGAACAAAGCTTACGATTTCAGGACCGTCTCTCAAAATGTGGGACTGGTGGTCACCCCTTGTCTCCTAGAAAGCATTATTAACTGGAAATAAACTGGAGATTTTTGCTGAAGTTTCATGAAAAACACCCCAGTAAATCTTCCACTTTTATACCTTCATACCACTGTCTGATGCTTTAGAGCGACTGCCTTTGAGATGAATAGGAAAGCTGACGGATAGCATTCCTCTCCAGGTATTCGGGATGAAACTGGAAAATTGGGACGGATCTGAGCAATAGTTTGTAACACTGTTAAGGCCTGAGGGGCGTCTGCTGAACACGGGTGTGATAGAGACACACTTAATCATGAGCTCAACACACACACAGACACACATACGCTGGGAGCTTCAGCGAGGCTTTAAGTGGAAAGAATCGGTGTGTTTGGCTTGTGCTCGGACACATACAGGTGACGATGTTCGTTCAGCAAGTTACGCCTCCTCTGTGTCGGCCTTTTCAAAATGCATACCCACACAACCAAGATAAACTACGCTGCCAAACATAATAATATTGATAAATGTGAAATATGCACACGACAGACAACATGGCTTAGCAGGAAACTAACCGGCAGAGAGACAGAGAGAAAGAGAGAGAGAATATGAATTTAAACAGAGCACTCGGGCAGACTGGCACCAATCTAAATGTAATTGTGTAAATTCACCGGTTCCACTCAGTTCTCCCTGTCCGAGGTGAGATAAGCATGTGATTGGCTAGAGGGAGATGAAAAAAGCCAGCCAGCGCTCCATCTAAAGCAGACCTGGAAAATGTCTTTTGCCAAAATAAAAAAAAATATGAAAGTTCAAATGCAATTGATGGAGGAGAGGAGCTCCTGTTTGAATTTCAATCAGAGAGCGAGCGAGTGGGCCGCGCTACTGTGCCGCCACTGGGGACACGAAGCATCTCTCCATAATGAAACCATGCATACACTCCTCTCTTTCCTCTCTCCGGAAGACACTCGTCGCTCCGTGCCTCCTCATATATCTGTCCTCACTGAGTCTTGCCACGTTTAATACGGGAGCCATGGAAACCCGCGGAGAGAATCACATCACAGCGCTCAAATGAAGGCACGATGCCCTTATATGCGAGTGTTTGCTCTTGTGTACTTTCAATTTTATAAGGGCGGTGGTATACAGCGCATGGTTTGAGTCATGATTAACATATAAACACCACACACACACCGTGAGACGCATCAATGATAGCTGCTCTGCACGCTCCCTTGTTTACTTTATTTTCCAATTATGTTTCTGAAGAAGCTCCAGGCAATTATTTAAGTGCAAATACAGCACACTGAGAGGGAAAAAACTACTACGTATTGAAATACGTTCAATGGAGGTGTGCTGCAGCTGGACCAGGAAGACCCTTGTTTCGATGGCGCTTGTGAATCGTATGAGACTGCGGCTGAACCCGAACCTCCATCTGCTCCGGGGGAGCCCAAAGTCTGCATTTTGGCCCTTTTGTGTGTATTTGCATGTGTATGATCAGAGCAGGGCCGTCCCTAGCTGACGCGGGCCCAGTGGGATGTAGGTACCCAATCTTTTTATAATCTTTATGTACCTTCAGCACAAACTAATTTAGGTAAAACTGCATTTGAATATGCTGCACCGTCAGACTGGAACTCTCTTCAAATTAAACTGCAGCTAAATCAGTTGGTGTCTCTTAGTAAATTTAAAACACTTTTGCGTGCAATAGAAAATGATTTAATGATTTGCAAATGCTTCTAATGCTATATTTTATTGTTGTGATGTACTGTTTTTTGTTGTACGTGTATTTGTATAACTGGGCTGCCTATCTTGGCCAGGACACTCATGGAAAATATATTTTTAATCTCAGTGAGGTTCTCTCCTGGTTAAATAAAGGCAAGAGGTAGCGGGTCCCCCCACGGTCCATTCACGATCGAGTTTTGGGGGGTGGGGGGTTGCACCGCCCAAAGGACAGCCCTGGATCAGAGTATGAGTGTATGCATGAAATAACACCAAACTAGGCAAAATGAACCTCCTGTATTTACACTGCAAGCGATTGTTCACTTAACAATGAATATCTTATGTCCCTTGCCTCTGTAACCTTTGGCTTTCTAAGCTGGGTTTTAAAAGACACCAGTACTCAATAATATCATCCATTGGACTGTACTGACCCAATCAGATGAGAACACAATCTCAACTAACATTAGCACTGTTATTGAGCAGAACTGAATCAACATTCAACTCAACTGAGTCTTCTGTAGAGCTTCTTACAAGCTGAATCAGTAATTTTCATGTTTATTACCACAAAACTGCTTTTAATCTGTAGAGCATAAAGATTAGACTTAACTCTGACTTTCACTGTAAGAGTTAAAATATTCTTCATACAGGTTTAAAAGAAATTAAATGTTACTTTTGGGGTGATTTATCCCTTTAAGGGCTGTTTGCACTGACAGCAGTTTGCAGACAAAGCAATTGGAAGTCTTTCCTTTTCAGGCAGCATTGCAATTAATCAGCTAACGAGCACTAAGCGAGTACTATTTTTCCTTAAGACATGATGGATTTTTTATGATCCCTGAAATTTAATGCAACATTTGTATCCCACTTGAATCCCTTCCCCATACAAAACTGAATTTGTACTGGACATGACACCAAAAGCAGCGGTGGAAAGTGAGGGCTAACTGACCTGCACACTTGGTTCTGGTGATGAGAGCCGGCCCGGGCTGTCCGGTTCCCCCCTCTCCCGGTCGGGTCAGCAGCACTCGGATCTCATACTCCGTGTCGGGATCAAGGTGCCACAGCTTGTAATTGGGTGAGTTGACGGCGTGGGTCTCTGTCCAGCTCCCAGATGTCATCCTGTACTCCACCTCCTTCAGGATGATGGGTCCGTCCCCGAATATGGAGTTAGCGTTTAGCTGGATTAGCAGGTATGTGGGCCCGACGCCCAGCAGCTGAGGTGGAGCAATGGGTCTCGGGGGCTCTGGAAGAATAAAGACACATCTTATCAAACTGTTGCATAAAGACCAAGCTTAACATGATCAGTTCATTGATATTATCTCAAAATGAACTCAACTCGACAGACAGCTCAAGCTGAGACGATCAGATGGAGACACACTCCAGATGGCTCCTGAACTCTACATTTGTTTCAGCTAATTAAGCAGCCCACATGAAGCACAGCAATAACACAAACCATCACGCCAATCACACGCCTGTTGCTTATTCCTGCATGTCCAGAAACGCCTATATGATGAGCAGATGTGATTCTGTGGTTCAGTATATACCGGTTACGGACAGGACCTGCTGTGCTCTTATGAAGAACTAAATGAAGAGTTGGCTGACAAGGGAGTGTGCATTGTGTAATGTATTCACAAAGAAATTAAAACATTTCTATTCAGCAAGGATGCATAAAACTGATCTGAAGTGCTTGTGACGACATTTATAATGTTACAAAAGTTTCTATTTCAAATACATCTTTTGCACTTTCTACTGAAAAATAAAATGCAGCACAACTGTTGATAATAATCAGAAATGTTTCTTGAGCAGCAGATCAGCATGAATATTGGAGTGATGTTTATATTGTGATCATTTGTGTTATAATGCGCTTCTTTAAAAATGCATCACATTGAATGTTATCAGTATAATCAGCAGCTGCAGAATCTTGTTTAATTCTCTGAATAAATCTGTCGTTGCTCGGAGTGTGAACCGTTTGCGTTCCTGTAAATGAGCGACCTGTGTAATGCGGTTTAAGTCTTAATGGAATAAAGGAATGGAAGGAAGGAACGAGAGTTAATTGATTTACTGTGTGTTCCTGCCGGAGGAGGTGCTAGTATCCCTGTGCAATCAGAGCCGGTGGATTTTAATACTGTAATCTGATTCCTGTGTGTGTGTGTGTGTGTGTGTGTGTGTGTGTGTGTGTGACACCACTAAAAATTACATTTCACCAAGTAATCCAATCACAACGGCACTAATGCACAAAAGCACTGCCCTGGCAGAGGCAAACACACACACGCACACAACACACACACACACACACACACACACACACACACACACACACACACACACACACACACAACACACACACACACACCACACACACACACACACACACACACAACACACCACACACACATCACACACACACACACACACACACACACACACACACACACACACACACACAGATCTTTCTTGTCTTGAGTCATGTGATGACATCATCACCTCTGTAAATGTATTATTTTAAATGTGACATTTACCGGAGCGAGCTGGTTTTGTCAATCACTCACTGACATATAACACTTTACCCTTTCACGCCGGTTATTACAGCATCCGGGTGAAGCGCCAAATCTGTCAACGACACGTCCGGGTCATATTTCACCCCGAAATCAAAAGAATGAAATCAGGACATTTGTTTTATTTCTGGACAGGGAATGTTTTTATTGAATGCAGACACTTGTTGTTCTCAGTCCAGTTGAGTCACTCAATCTGTTGTCTTGGACAATACGCTGCCTTCTATGTGATGTAAAAGATGCTGTTTATTACCGTGTCCATCAACAGAGCACATAAAACATCTGCCTTTTACCACTAATGAAGTGGCTCCGGGACCAAAGTCGCATTAAATATGCATTAATGTGTACGGCTGCGCTTGTTTGCTGGGTTCCTCAGAAACGGGGCTTTTTAAGAAGAGCAAAGAGCCCCATTCATTTGTGCTTGAACCTGCAGACGAACGACATTCATCTCAATTCATTAGAGCCGGTGACATCCGCTCTCTCACACACACAAACATGAGCAGAGGGCTTTTAGTGCACGAGTGTCTAAATTGGCGAGCAGTGTTCGTACATTAGCTGAGAGCATCTGTGAGATTTGTTTGATGCTTCGGTGGCAGGTCGAATCAGGGTTATTAAACGGTCACTACTAGTTTTAGATCATATGCAATATGTTTAGAATTGATATCATTTTATTGTATTTCAGAAAGTCAGTAGCAACCAAACAATCCTTTTCAGTGTAGTTTGTACATCCTTGAGTTTTGACGGTTTACTCAACAATGAAAATTCACCCTCGGGTCATCCCAGATGAGTTTGTTTCTTCATCAGATTTGGAGAAATGTCTCAGTAATGGATGAACGGGTGCCGTCAGAATGATATAAAAACATCACAATAATCCACAGCACTCCAGTCCATCAGTTAACATCTGGAGAAGACAAAAGCTCAAACACATCCAGCATTAAGATGTTTTAACTCCAAACTGTTGCTTCCAGCTAAAATATGAGTTCATAATCCATAATAACGCTTCTTACATTGAAAACGTTGTCTGATCTGAATCAGGAGAGAAATCTGCACGGATCAAGCGCCATTTCAGAACAAATATTTGACTGGATTTTGATTGACAGTGTGGATTATTGTGATGTTTGTATCAGACTCGCGTTCTGACGGCACCCATTCAATGCAGAGCATCCATTACTGAGACATGTCTCCAAATCTGAGGAAGAAACACACTCATCTGGGATGACCTGAGAGTGACTTTTTGGGGTGATTACTCCTTTAAACGTATGAAATGCGACACAAAATGAAATTTTGAACTTTTCTATTCATCTATACAGCTTAAAATGCACCATGAAAAGATCATAACAGTGGTCATTATCATTATCACTGAATAATGACTTGGCTAGTTCACCCAAAAATTCTCATCTGTCATCATTTACTCTCCCTCATGTGTTTCCAAACCCGTGTGACTTTCTTTCTTTGGAAGTCAATGGTGACAAATGTATGGTCTTGAAAATACCTTCTTTTAGTTTGCAAAGAAGAACGTCATACAGGTTTGGAACCGCATGAGGGTGAGTAAATGATGACAGATGATCATGTTTCAGTGAACTATCCTTTTTAATGTCAGTCTGTTTCTCACACAGAGCATCATAACATTTCAGAGGACTTGTAATACAGTGCACATGTATATGATGCTGGTATGGTGCGCTTTGTCCTTTTGTTAGTTGTCCACACATTTAAGTCAACTCATTTTAGTGTTGCATTTTACTTGCATCATTTAAAAAAATATTTTTAATTTAGCTGATTAAGAATAATGTCACCGAATGAAATCCAGCACGGTGAGCGTGAATCTGTTTTTGTCAGGTGTCACTGGTTGTTTCATGCGGGCCATCCATCACGTGTGTCTGACATGAGTGAATGATAGTGATGTGCCCTGCTGTTACCCTTCCTTAAGCCCCGTCTCGTCTGTCCACACACACACACACACACACACACACACACACACACACACACACACACACACACACACACACACACACACACACACACACACACACACACACACACACACACACCTAGACTGCTGAACACTGTCATCATGCAATCGGAAAATGCATTTGCCCTCGACTCAACGTCTTATAGTCAGAAAAATAATATTTTTCTTTGTCATTCATTTCACACACGCAGGACCTGGCAGCGGTGTGTTTGATCAAAGCAAGGCCGGGTTAAAAAGAAAAGGTAAATGAAGAGTGAGAGAGAGAGATAAAGGGGAGGAGAATATGTGAGGGAGGAAAAGCAAAAGGAAATATTTCCTGTGGGAAGCGTCGCAGCTTTTTTATTGTGAGGTTTTGATGGGGCTTGTGAAGGGAGAGAGATGACAGCAGCCGAGTGGAATATGGATCAGGGACACGGCAATCTAACACCTGACGGACAGCGTTAGACAGACTGATCCCTGTCTATTGCACATCAGTATATCCCTCTCTCAGCGCTGACAGACGTGCATCACCTCTCACACACCCGGCTTCTAGGTGTGCAGTCGGCCTCCAAAACTACACTCTAACAAAAGGGTGCTATATAGCACTAAAAGTGGTTCTTGGCTCGTAATCATAGGGGAACCACTTTTGGTGCTATATAGCACCATATCTTTAAAGGTGCTATACAGAACCTTTGTCAAATGGTGCTATGTAGAACCATGAGAGGTGCCATATTGCATTGTATTTCTTCAAAAAAAAATGGTGCTAAACAGCACCAACTGTGGTCCTTTGGCAAGTAAAGAACCTTTAAAGGGGCTTATAACTGGTTCTTTGTATGGCAGTGGTGCTATATTGCACCTCAATCACCCCAAATACCTGTGAGGAACCGCTGAAGAACCATACAGGAGCTTAACGGGTTCTTTATATGGTAGCGGTGCTATATAGCCCCTCAGTCATGCCAAAGAACCGCTGAAAAACCGCTGATGAACCGATGAAGAACCATACAGGAGCTTAACAGGTTCTGTATATGTAGCGGTGCTATATAGTCACTCAGTCATGCAAAAGAACCGCTGAAGAACCACTGAAGAACCATACAGGAGCTTAATAGGTTCTGTATATGGTAGCGGTGCTATATAGCGCCTCAGTCATGCCAAAGAACTGGCGAAGAACTGCTGAAGAATCATACAGGAACTTAACAGGTTCTGTATATGGTAGCGGTACTATATAGCCCTTTCAGTCATAACAAAGAACTGGTGAAGAACCACTGAAGAACCATAAAGGAGCTTAAAAGGTTCTGTATATGGTAGCGGTGCTATATAGCCCCTCAATCATGCCAAAGAACCGCTGACAAACCACTGAAGAACCATACAGGAGCTTAATAGGTTCTGTATATGGTAGCGGTGCTATATAGCCCCTCAATCATGCCAAAGAACCGCTGACGAACCATACATGAGCTTAACAGGTTCTTTATATGGTAGCGGTGCTATATAGCCCCTCAGTCATACCAAAGAACCGGTGAAGAACCTCTGAAGAACCATACATGAGTTTAACAGGTTCTTTATATGGTAGCGGTGCTATATAGCCCCTCAATCATGCCAAAGAACCGACGAAGAACCGCTGAGGAACCACTGAAGAACCGCTGAAGAACCACTGAAGAACCATACAGGAGCTTAACAGGTTTTGTATATGGTAGCGGTGCTATATAGCCCCTCAGTCATGCCAAAGAACCGGTGAAGAACCACTGAAGAACTGCTGAAACACCAAGATTTGGTGCTATACAGCACCAAAAGTGGTTCCCCTATGATTACGAGCCAAATAACCACTTTTAGTACTATATAGCAGCCTTTGTTTTAGAGTGTAACACTCATCAATCGACCCCTCATCAAAGTCGATATATATATAGGTAAAAAAAGAGAAATAAAGAGTAAAATGTGCAATAGAATAAAAAGTGCAAAACAAATAAGATGTGCAAAAACAGTATACTGGGACTTAATAAATAGTAATATGAACAAGAGGGATGAGAGGGATGTGCAAACGGGTTGTACCGGGTATGTACACATAGCAGCATCGAGCGAATGCAGAATGCAGTTCGAGCGAATGCAGACGACCTGATTAATATTCATGAACCCAGCAGCTCAATAATCCTTAGTGCGTTTTATATGGTTATTAATAGTAGAATTCGTGGTAGTTTTGTCATCTTATCAGTATTATTTGTAGGTTTGTCCCCCCTTTTTTATAGAAACACTAAATGACAAACAATATCTTAAGCACCCCCACCAGTCCTTAGTTCAAACAACATGGCAAATATGCATTCATACATGGTTATTATAAAGTTCTATCATCATATAATGCTATCATAATATCATATTATAATGTTTGACTGAAATAATCAATAGAATTTGATAGGTGTCTCTCACATTGTCCCACAGAAACATTAAAATAGTGTAGATTAGTGTAATGTTTTATAATAATAACTTATTCTATTTGGTGACCATTTTATTCATTTAACATATTTAATATTGGGGCATCCGAGTTATTTGACATATTTGAACCTTTTTTTAAGTAACAATAGTTACTTTCCCTGGTAATTAGTTTATTTTATAACGATGTAACTCGGTTAGTATTTGTGAGAAGTAACTAGTAATATAAATAATTACTTTTTTAAAGTAACGTGCCCAACACTGCATACTATACAATGATTTATTGCATGTCTTTGATTAATAAAATTGCATATTAAATCGTAATATTGGTAAATTAGATTATTTTCTAAAATCGTTCAGTCCTAATTTAAACTATATTCACATATACAATGCTTAACAAATTTATTAAAACACATTTATGTAAGGTTTTTAACAAATTATGTGCGGTTTGTGCCACTGCTGCTCTAAACTAACAGCATTGGTGATTACCAAAGTCATTTGTTTAGCTTTCTGTATTGGTTAGTCCTCCAAAATACTTAAGCTCTTTAGTAACAGTAGTAGGCTATTTCTAATGCTATAATATAATTATTGCTGTTATTTATGAAAGAAAGGCAGAGCACTTTATAGTGTTTTTTTTCAGATACCAAATTACAGTCAAAAAGTACATAAACAATGCAAGGAAGAATGCAAGCTGTAATGAGGCCATTTTTTGTTATTATAAGTACTAATTAGTTGTTTCTGTTTGTAATTTGCCCAATAAATGACAATAACATTTTAAGATTTTTTTTTTTTGACAGATTCCTAAAATATTAGTTTTCTCTTCATGACAGGTGGTTTAATAAATTAAACACTGTATGTTTTCATAGCATTCAGGTTGTTTGAAGGACATTGAGCAGAATGTGGAATAGTGTGTTTTTTGTCACTAAAATAATTTTATTTAATCCGATTAATCGAAAGAATAATCGGCCAACTAATCGATTATCAAAATAATCGTTAGTTGCAGCCCTAGTTTGAACTATATTTAGTATGAAATAAATGCATATTAAATATTCTTTACTAGGGTATTTATTTATTTAAATTAAATAAAGACTGGAGTAATGATGCTGAAAATTCAGCTTTGATCACAGAAATCAATTATAGTTTATAATATGCTCACATAGAAAACAGCTCTTTTAAATTCTAATAATATTTCACAATGTATTTAATGTATTTTTGATCAAATAAATGCAGCCTTGATTAGTGAGTGACACTGACCAGCTCAATAAAGGGGCAAAATTCAGCTTTGTGAGCATTAATGAATATTTCCAGCTGCCGTTGGCAAGTTTGGCTAAATGTGTGCTTTAGACCCAGAGTGGCAGTATTTGGTGACACTGAATGAATCATTGATGCGTATCCCCGACAGGAGCCGATGCGTGTGACGTTAATGAAAAGCAGCCCTGTTCAGTTCTCCATTCTCTCAGATTTCTCTCAGAGTTGTGGCTCTTTTGGGTTGTTTGCATTTGTTGTGTGTGCTCATCATCAGCCGATTGCACTTCATCAAACTTTAACGATGGCGCCGTGGAGTCTTTAAACCCTGCCTCGTTTCAACTCCTGATCTCTGGCTGTCTCTCTAGGCGTATTTACCACCAATCAGTCGGCGTGTTTACGAAGGGGAGCCATGCACGCACGGCAGGGTGACAGCCTGTCATCTAGTCATTAGAAAATCACAAGCAGCAAACGATCATCGTCTCCATATCTCTCCAACACAAACACACCTGAGAGAAATCTGTGGAGGTGTGCTGATGGGTGACTCCACCACTTCTTGATTTGGCTACATGGTTATTTGAGGATTAAACAAATGTCTTCAAATCAGTCATTTACAGGGATTCCCAAACATTTACGTCAGCCGAAGTCCTCGCCGGAAGTAAAATATTTACTTGAAGTCACCCTGAGGATGAAGTTAATATTTGTTCAGACATCTGTGATGTTGGTTAATGGTCACATGACATGAAAGTAAACCGATAAAATACGAAATATTTTGATTGTTTGCATAATTTATGTTTATAAATGTTTTTATATAGGCTGCACAATATTGTGATTACTTTGTCACGCACTGCAATAACTGATATGACATTCATTTTTAATCTCATGTTGCTAATGGAAATATATTTAAGGGTGTTCATACTCGTAGTGTCGGAGTGAACACGTTACAATACAAATGTCTTAAATTATTCACTTCAAATGCCTGCAAAAATGCTGGAAATTAAGTGAATGTTAATGTGAATAAAGTGAACCAAGCACATGATGTGCTCCCAGATGAATATTAAATATTATCATAATATCAGCATTTACTGTGCTGCTCTGAAACACACTTTTATAAATGAACACAGTGCCGCTCTTCACTCTGAAACATGCGATACAACAAACACACGGTATACTTACTGTATATAAATGAATCACAGCCTTTGATTTGATGCTTGCAGTTTGATTTAATACAGTACTTGTCAGAAGTTTGGAAACATTATGTTTTTAATGTTTAATTGTGTGGAAATAATAGTCCATCTAAAGATATACTGACGTATATTTGATTGTGCTGAAGTGGAACAATTGCAGGATCATGCATTTAAAGACCGATATTATTCAAAGATCCTCATCAATAGTGGCATTAAAACAGATTTTAGGCTTAAAAGGGCGGTTGACTGTTTTTTTCTAGGCTTGATTGTGTTTATGCAGTGCAGTCTAACATGTGTTAATGCTTCGTTTGAAATAAAACACATTATTTTTCACATAATTTACCTTTATTCCACACCGCTCTGTCCCATCTGTGATAAACGCGCTGCTTTTATGAAGCCCCTCCCTCAGAAATACACAACGGGCTCTGATTGGTTAGCTGGTCCAGCGTATTGTGATTGGCTAAACCGTCTCTAGTGTGCATCTGAACGTCCCGTCCCGCCCCTCAGCTCAGCGGCATGTGCTCCGATTGTATTGTAAACAATAGCGTCGTCTATATTTTTTATCAATCTGAGGTCCTGCTTTATATTAACTGGCCTTAACTACTATGTACTTACATTGAAATTAATCATTTGATACAATGCACTTATTGTTTTTACATTGTAAGTATATATTTCAAAATACCTATATGTAATTAATTTCTGTAATTACATTTATAATTACACATCGCTTACACCGTAACCAACCCTTAAACCACTTAACCTGTCCTTAACCTTACCCGCCTCAATAGCAGCAAAAGTGTTTTACAATACGACCACATGTTTAGATGTATAGAAGTTAACGTCACCGAATATAAAGTGTGACCCGATTGAGACGCAGAGGATATTAGTGACGAGGATCCGCAGAACCTGTGCAAGCACGGCTCTTAATGGTATGTTTGTTTGTTGTTGTCTTATACTTTTAGACGCGCTGTTATTTGTAAATGCTACTCTGTTAGCTTCTAATACATGGTTTTATCCTGATACTGAAGACTGCAGTATTGATGCTGAAAACACAGCTGTGCATCACAGGAATAAATTACATTTTACAGTATATTCAAATAGAAAACAGCTCTTTTAAATGGTAATAATATCCCAGTCCTCAGTGGACTGGCTCTCCAGTGACATCAGGCTGCAGAACCACAAGATTTCAGTTCTAACTGGAGGCTTGAAGAGCGAGTTTGCGGTGGTCTATTAGATGTCCAATAAAAACAGGGCGGTGTTTATTGACTGTTTGCGTTCGAACCGGTTTCACAGCACACGTCTCGTCGATTCAGTTTATTCTCTACAAGCGAGAGAGGGCTAATGTCATTACTGCAAACCCTGCCCGCAACTGTGTTCTGTTGTGTTTTTTCTTCCCACAGCTGGGTGGACATGCGGATCGATACTTCTCCAGCGTAAGAATCCGCCACTGAAATTTTCATTTGTTACAAAACAGCCGGGAGGGCCCGCTGTCGTCCCGCATTAGGGAGAGCGGGAGCTAATAAAGCACTAGCCCGGGGTCACGCGCGACAATAGGCAACTCCGTGCCAGCTCCCATTAGTGCACGCACAAATCCATGGCCCAAAACTTTCGGCTGAAATTACCATCTTTGGTCTCCTTGTAGCGGGGTGTCAGCTGGGGAAGTGTGGTGGAGATATCTGAGCTGTCATTGTGGATGATACTTACTCGCTGGCCCGTATGCCCTCCGGCCGCCGCTAACTATTGCACTCCTCTCAGAGTCGCATCTGCGCACGGCAAACTTCACGGCACTCGCCGGATCCGAAAACATCCAATGAGATTCCTTTGCATAAACGGGTGGTGCATAGCAATACATGCTAATTCCAATATGAATACGTTTGTAATATTTAGCGGCATTTAACGAAGCAGATGGTCGCTGTAGCCATAGAGAATATCACAGAGCTTTGGGTGATGAGTGCTTAAACAGGGTAGCCTTTATATTAGGGATGGCTCGATACCACTTTTTCAGAACCGATACCAATCCGATACCAACAAATCTGAGTATCTACCGATACCGATATCGATCCGATACAGCACAGTTTTTTAAATCAGTGTATAATTTGTATATCTCAGTGTGTGTTGACCTGCTCATCACTCTTTTGTGTTTTACACACAATCTACTAAATATAGACAACTTTACTGTAAAGAAAAACAACAAATGAATGGATATGTAATTATAATCTCTGACAAAAATACTTTTATAATCTAGGTTGGTGGATAATTCAGTATCAAAAGTTATTCTAGAAAAATCATGAGTGCACAATTTTATAAAATCTAAAATTAGTTGAAAGTAATTATTGGGGAATAAAGAAAAGTGAATAAGTGTAGGACTAAATCTGCAAAAAAAATATATATTGCTCTTCATAGAAAACAAGTAATATAGTGCACGAAAACTTTATGCTGTTTTATAATGTGTTTGTGGCTTTTGTGGGGCTTAACAATAACACAATATTAGCTATGCAGAATATCGAATTTGGATCGGTCTCGTCGGACCCATACACCGATCCAGCAGAAACTGCCAGTATCGAAGCGATACCGATCCCGAATATCGGATCGGCGCACCCCTACTTTATACACTATATATAATAATAAACACGCCTTCCGTAGCCTTTGATAACACAATATTGAGTATTAAGAAACTGCTAAATGAATAATAGGTACATATAATCTGATAACAGTACAATAAGATGTAATAAAACTGTAGTGTAGTCACAGGGCCTAAAACGAACATCATGTCAATAGACTGGGATTTACTGACTTACTGGCCATAAATATAAATTTTACTGGTCATGAAATTGTATGTGCATTATTTCATAAACATTTTTTTAAATGGCAGACCATATTAGGAAAAAACATCTAATATTTTTGTTTTTATTATTATTATTATTTATTAAAGTTATAATTTGTATTATTATATTATTACAATTCGAAAAATTAAAGAAATATCACTATAATATTACTGAACTGTAAAGCATTTCATTAATTTTCATTCTATTTTAGATAATAATAGTAATAATTATTAATATTATTATTGCTATTTTAAATAACAATAGTCCTATTTATGTATTCATTCATTAATTTGCTTGCTTGTTTATTTATTTATTGTTTTCTCAGGAAACCACTAGGGCACTTTTCTCTTTTGTAGACAGCAGATTTATGAACTGGGAAAGATGTTTGGCATACAATGGCTCAACCGTTCAGAGTCTGAACTATGCATTTTAATGTACAGAAAAGTACAATAACAGCATACATAACAAAACAAGTTCTTACCTCTGACGATGAGTCCAGCAAAGTTGGAGACGCCGGATCCTCTCTCTGATTGGGTGACGCAGCGATACAAGTCTTGGTCCTGACTGGTCACTTCTCTCAGCCGGAAAGAGGCCGCAAACTTCCTATGGTTGATGTTTTTCGTCTCCGCCACTGGAATGTCGTCTCCATTACGCTGCTGTATGTGACGAGAGATGATACGTTAAATATTTGCAGGTCTAACTGATGGAATCCAGTTTTCCATGTTTTGTAATTTTTTGAGAAAATTAAATCTGCTGACTAGATATTTTCTGATCAGTGCTGTTCAGGTATAGGCGGCAAAAGATCTGCGAGTGAGCTGCTTTTGAATGAGCATTGTGGTTAAATGAAGTCTGTGTCTGTCGCCATTATTAGCTATAGCTGAACAACAGTTATATATAAGCTGCTTTCATAGCTGTGCTATACCGTAAATGCTGTTCCACGTGCAGTTCACCTGGAAACTGAACATGAATTTATGAAATAATTCAAATGCAGAGAAGGGTCTTCATATGCTGTGACATGAGCAGAAGTGAAGGTTCAAGGCCCGTTCACACCAAGGACGATAACTATACAAATAACAATAAAGATATAGTTATAAAAGTCCACACCACCACTATGATGAAAGAGGCACAGAAAACGATCACAATCACTTTCAGAATTTATTTTCCAGCTGATGAACGATATTAGGGATGCACGATATTGGATTTTTGCTGATATTCGATATTTTCCAACTCATTTTGGCCGATACCGATATATTTCATCTTGTTTGAAAACAACACCAAGTCTCTCCTGTGCAGAAATGATAAGCAAAAATTTTTTGAATACTTATTGATTAGAATAAAATTAAAAAATAACAAAGGTTTTTTGACCGCACATTGAAGCTTTGAAAATAACTATAAATAAACTATATATCAATCGCTGCATTCCCCCCCAGAAAGATGCTGTTAACCCAAACATTTTATTTTAAGATTTAACATTTATATATGGTCTAAAACAAAAGAGTTGTAAAAATTATGAAAATCTTTTAGAGCTCATAACTTGTATAAAAAAATAAAACACATTACACATTAACGAATAAATCAGTATATATAAAATAATTTAATTTACAGGTGTTATGTTTGTAATTTATTTATTTTCATAATTATTTCTGATTATTAAATCAAAACATACTCATTATTTTATGGCATCAATTACAGCTTTATTTAATCAGAAACGGTCTAAATGTTATTTTACTTTAATTAGAAGTAGGCCAACAGCGCCCCCTACAGATTAAAACTCCCTACAGAGTGGGTGTTAGGACCCGGTGGAGACTATTACCGTTTACTCTATCACACACCGAACTCATTCTGTAGTGCTTTCACAGATTAAATCCATAACACTCAATATAATCATCATTCAGACAAAACTGTGCTTCAGGAATGAGCCACACTGCTGATCAAATCACTAGCACACCCTGAGCACATATTCCTCTTATCGGGGACACATATCGGCATCATTTCTCATATCGGGCCAATATTTACATTGACATATCGGCATCATTTCTCATATCGGGCCAATATTTACATTGACATATCGGTGTCATTTCTCATATCATGCCGATATTTACATTGACATATCGGCGTCATTTCTCATATCATGCCGATATTTACATTGACATATTGGCATCATTTCTCATATCAGGCCGATATTTACATTGACATATCGGCATCATTTCTCATATCAGGCCAATATTTACATTGACATATCGGCATCATTTCTCATATCAGGCCAATATTTACATTGACATATCGGCATCATTTCTCATATCATGCCGATATTTACATTGACATATCGGCATCATTTCTCATATCAGGCCA
>JAPDDN010000052.1:25000-68980 GCA_027422405.1 Ptychobarbus kaznakovi
ATCACATTCTCTTAAATAATTCTGAACCTGTTTTAGATCCTGGTGAGTTTTCCAGAAATGACTCATACACCAGACGCCGGTGGAGACAAGTTCAGTATTTAGCGAATGTGTTCTGGAGGAGATGGACACAAGAGTATGTAAACAGTTATGCAAGAGAGACAGAAGTGGTCTAAGGCAAGAACAAATCTCAAGTTGGAGATTGGATTGTTGTATTGTTGTAGTGGTTGACCTCCCCACGCTCTTCATGCTCTTCACTTGCAAGAATAGTGGAAACTTGCAAAACCTACTCTAAACAAAACCTGGTATGGTTCTCTAATGGTATGGTTCGGTCAGTCAGCTGCAAACAAAGACAAGTATCTTGGAGCAAACAAAGACAAGTATCACAAAGCTGTGTCTAGCGACCTATCACAAAGGAAGAAGAAACTAAACAGTAATCATGCCAAAGAAGAAACTAAACAGTTTCTTTCTTTATTATTAGCCAAAGGAAAGTATTGTTTCTTTCTTTATTATTAGAATATTGGGCTTATAATTTTGTAAATATTTCTATAAATGCTCCTTTTGCTTAAATATTTCTATAAATGCTTTAAGGGCCGGATCATGAGGAGCCAAAATTGTATGTGTATGCAAAGATAATTTGTTTGATATTTTGTATTTCTATGTGTTGTTTTAAGTTGACTCCAAAATGCTAGTGGCTCATGGAGATGCATGCAAAGATAATTTGTTTGATATTTTGTATTTCTCTGAGTAAAAGTTTACCCGTGACTCACCTGAGTGGCTCAGGGCTAGATGCAAGTTCTCTGAAGTAAAAGACCCGTCTTTGACCTCACGGTCTGACGCCATGCATTTGACTCAATCTCCACTCTAAGCTATATCGTTGCAATCCTTACTCTATTGACAGATTATGACCTTTTTCATTTTGTATGACGCCATTTTATTTGTTATTTGGCAATAAATGATCCACTCTAAGCAAGTTTGGACCAGTCAATCATTAAACTCTATTGAGATTATGTTTTCAATGGATTTGTATTTTTATTTGACTATGGCAATAAATCAAGCCCTTTCTTTGTTAAGCCACCAAAGTTTGAACCAGCAATCTGCCACTACAATATACATATTTTAAACAACCATCAACATTTGGATTTGTAAAGACTCACAAATGAGTGTCAAGCCCTTTCTCTTGAACATAAATCTACAAATGCCACCAAGTACTATGGATGCCTAGCCACTACAATGTGACGGTATTTTAAACAACCATTACATTCCCACCGATTAATCGACCTCACAAATGTCAACCGGTTAACATAAATCGGTATAACCGTGGTGGGGGGTCGTTTGACTATGTTTTCCCTCTTTTCTTTGCTTTTCTTAGGGTTGTGAAAATGAGGAAATGTAAGCCACCGATTAATCGTGCGCGTTTTACTTTGACTTTCATATCTCGGTTATAACGGTATAAACCGCAATTCTGCGTCAAGCAGTCGTTTGAGTTTCTCCCTCTTTTCTTTGCTTTTCTTAGGTTTAAATAGCTGTAAGCGCTGTGCGCGTTAATTTGACTTTCATATCGCAAATTCTGCGTCACTGTTTAAATAAAAAACAGCAAATACTGTGGAACCAAATAAATGAGAAACAATTATTATTATTTTTTTTTAAACATTATCACTTAGATCAGGGGTAATAGATCGCTCGCGCTTTAGGTCAGTGTTTCTCAACCAGGGGGGCGAGAGATAAAACTCAAATATAATACATTCACTAATATTATGACTCGCATGTTAAGTAATGTAAAAAAAATAGATAGCCTATAAAAAAAACAGTACCACCTCTCTACGTATTCTGTGTTTCAGAGGAGAAATACGGTTCTCATGGTGCTGTGTGAATACAGACTGAACGGCGGCTCAAAAACTCTGTATGAGCACATGATACACAAACTACAGCTCTCAGCTGGATAAAAGAAGCCAGTGTCACACTAGTAGACACAAGTTTTGATGGACGACTATTGCAATCAGGGTAAAGCTGATTACAGTGACATGATCGTGCATTAGGCGCACGTTATGTCCGTTATAAATGATGCGCAAACGAACCGTGTATGTGCGCTCTCAATCACTCTAATATCATATTTCTGCTTGAATACAGCTCAGTATCTTCACATAGTTGAATACAGCGAGTGTTTTATAACGGATGCTCGCGTGTGTTGGAGAAGTTTGTGAGGATCAGTGGTGTTTATACGGGCATCAGACGCTCCAATCAGCTTGCAACATAATTAATGCAACATAAAGATACATCACAACAAGCCTTTTTAATTATTTACTTAATATGTATTTGATCTGAAATCTGATCTGTGATGTAGAGATCTGCGCGGGACTGTTTGAGGTTTTATTACGCTCTCACCCGCTCCCACGATATATTCACTGTTTCTTCACATTTCTGACGAAAGACAAATAGTTAGGCTAACAAATAAAAGTGTAGTCTGCACAAAATTTTATTTATTTTATTCGTCTTGTCAAGAGTCTTGAATTTGTTGACAGAAAAATGTCAATAACATTTTGCTGCCAACACGGAATAAAGTTTCACAGAGAGAAAAAAAAGTTATACAAAAATTGTAATCCCTATTTTTATTCATCTTGTCAGGATATAATTAGTTTATGCTAACATTCAGCCTACAACACAATAGGAAAACACAATGTAGGTTTTAAAAAAATCTATTTTATTAGTCTTGTCAAAATACTAAATTCATTTAACATCTTGCTGTTAACACAGTGAAAAGCGCAGCAGAGAAAAATAAATAAATTTGACACAGTCTGTCATTTAAAACGATAGAATAAGCATAATACAAAAAAAAGAAATAAAGGAAAGACGAATTGCACGTCCTTCAAGGACATCGCATCATTGCATTCACGCTTTGCTCCATCTTTATTCTGCTCTGTCACTCAGCACAACCTGCCTGTTAATTTTGAGAGCTGTATATTATATCTGCTAGACTGCTCTGAGCATCGTTGCACATGCTCTGTGCACAGACAATAAAACGAAGCACTGGTCCATACGTGCAGCACGCGTATAACGGTCCGGGTGCAGGCTGTACTGATTGATAAGAATAAAGCACAGATATACTGTTCTGAAAGGATGTCTGGAACGGGATATTGTTAGACCACCCGCTCAAGTTAAAATTGCACCAGAGTTACCGACCGTTACCGCGTTGTATTCGGGAAATTAATCCTGCGGCGTAATGTGGTCAGGACAGCCGCAGCAATGCAGACCTAGACTGCTGTGATGCACGGCTGTTGTTCGTTCGGTGCGCTGCATTGAGCAGCAGCGTTCAGTTTTAATTGTAGTGTCCTCTAACTGAACAAAATTATTATTATTACTATAAAAAAATCTAAACGACGGTGGGGGACGGTGCCACGGTGGGCAAGTGACGTAACGGTGTTGCGGCTTAACACCGGTATAACCGCCAACACCGTCTATCGCGGCAAGCCTACTATGGGCTCAGCTTTTCGACAGATAACCAAATTACAAGCAATAGCAGAAAATAAATACAAAGACACAAGTTCAATAAACAGTGCTTTTCAGGTTTTTCAGTATTTTTCTTTGACAGCATTATATTTATTATTAGTTTGCTGTCACTTTAAGAATGAAAGCACAGATTTAATATACTGAGACACATGACTTTTATTTCTCCACTGTTTACATTGACATATGCTTTTCTTAACCTACTGTTTACAAGGATATTATCCAAAACATGCATTGTGATGTAGTTTTGTCTGTATTTATTCATCCATGCACACAAAAACTGCTCAATACATCGCTGTGCAACTGGCTGTTGGACTTTCTGAGGGAGACTCAGGCAGTAGTCGGTATAACACATCTCACCATCACACTGCACAGGGGCCCCCAAGGATGTGTGCTGAGCCCCCTCCTCTTCATGCGACCCACGCTGCACACCATCACACAACTCCAACCTCTTCATTAAATTTGCGGATGACACGACTGTGGTGGGTCTCATCAGCAACAGAGATGAGACAAACTACAGGAGCGAGGTGAGCCGCCTCCGGAGGTGCGGTGACAACAATCTCTCTCTGTGTGGAGAAGACGAAGGAGATTGTTGTTGACTTCAGGAGAGTGCACACTCAGATGCTCCTCTGAAACTGCGACTGTGGAGAGAGCGAGCAGCACCAAGTCCTGGGTGTACACATCACAGAGGACCTCTCCTGCCAACAACACTCGACTGCCAGGAAAGCACAACAGCGTTCTACTCCTCCGCAACAAAGAGCCAGAGCCCCGACCCCCATCATGTGCCCTTCTACAGAGCACCATCGAGAGCATTGACTAGCTATCACTGTGTGGTATGGCGCCTGCAATCGTCCTGGCAGTCCCTTCAACGGATAGTGAGAGCAGCTGAGAAGATCGTTGGTGTCTCTCTCCCCTCCCTCCAGGACATCTACAGACCCGTCCACCCGCAAAGCCCTGATTGCAGGTGATCCCACCCACCCGACACACAGCTTCTTCAGTCTGCTACCATCAGAGAGACTGCGGAGTCTCCAGGCCAACCAACAGAGAAGGACAGCTTCATCCACAGCTGTCAGGAAGCGCTCCCTCCGTTGCCCCCCCTCCCCTCTCTTACATCACGCACCACTGAACTCTGACCCCCCCCACACACACCACACCCACCCCCCCGCAACACACACACACACACACACTGTGACAAGACGTCACTTTGACAGCATTATGACCTCATTTAACTACCTCTTCTGAAGTCTGAATGTGCTCTCTCGACTTTAATAAACTAACTTAATAATAAAGTTAATAAGCCTTTGCAAAATAATTCTGCAGTCTGTGTATTTCCTTTTGCACTATTTACTGTGCCTTACACTTATCTATTTTTTATTATTATTATTATTAATATTTTATTTTATTTTTTGTTCTATGTCCTTATTTGTATATTGTGTGTTCTACTGATGTTTATTTATCTGTACACAGGGAGTGGAGTAATGCATCAATTCTCTGATGTATGTACGGTACATGTGGTAGAATTGACAATAAAGTATTTGACTTTGTTTGACAAAAGCGGAGGAGAGCTAGTATTCACGCGGTGTAGATGCGTGTCTGTGTGTGCGCGCTTCATGTGTGCGAAAACTCCACACAGCGCTATGTTACTCCAACAATCCCGAGCATCTTTTATGCTTCGGGCAGTGCTTATCGTTACACGTGAGATTGAACGAGAATGCACGCGTTGGCTGTAACGCATAGAGACATTATGGAAAATTGGACAGTGCCAAAATAAAGGTGCCTTTTTATACTACAGATATTGATATTTTACACGTCACACCATATCGTCATACATCGTATCGATCAACTACTTACACCCCTAATAGAGACAGGTTTGCTAACAGCTCACACCAGTGCCAACTACTGTCAGGATTTACTAAAGACATGCGGTGCAAAATTAGCGATAAAAATGCATCCCTTTCAGATGCTAAATATAGGGAAGGATCATGCAAGGTTTGCAGCCATTATTTAACATCCTTGACTCATTGCATCGGTCATTAATGGAAATGATTTGTCTCTCACTGTCACTAAACAATTGAGTCTTCAAGCATTGAGGATGATTTTATTGTCCTCTCGCTTCTTAAAAAAAAGACAAAGAAAGGAAGTATTGGGTCCATCCAATCCTATAATATAGAGAGGATGGAGAGTTCCTCCTTATCATGGAGCAGCGGGATTATCACGGGCGATTCAACGTTTACTTAACGATGTCAGTGGCTCAGTTTGATGTGATACTAGAGTCACATATTAAAAGAAAGACCACCAATATCTGTGAACTCGGTGTGCAAGGATCTACATACAGTGCTTTGTGCTGCGAGATGAAGCGGATGAATTTGACAATCGTCATTCTGGATTTTAGCGTTCGCTAGTACGGTGGCTCTGAACTGTGAAAACGCAAAAAAAAAAACGCACAAAATCTAACCCGATCTGTATTTTTTTTTATGACGGACGAAGATTTCGGAGGCAGTGTGTAAACGTGATTGACATAACGTGAGGTCGTATTTATTTTTCAACGTGCGAGTATTTCGGACGAAAATTTCTAGGAATTTAACTCGAGGTATCGCACACCAGACGCGCACATTCGATACTAATACATTACCTGAAGTGTGTTGTAACGGTTGTGTCCTGGTGAATCCAGTAGGTGGCAACCGACGACAGTGAATGTAATCACGACAGGCAATTGTTACATAGGCCTATACTGTAATATGTTGCGTATGTAAAAATGTCTCAAGAGAAATATAAAAGGATTACGTTTATTATACATTTTATTCTATATGTTTACATTTGATTCAAGCTGTAAAACTAATGTGCACAGTATTTTGCAGCAGTGGTATCTTGGTATAATGTATTAACAAAAGTTTGAGACAAATATGATGTTATTTAATATAAAACATGCAGATGGCGCTCTGTGGCGCGGCAGGAATTTGAACAGTGTCCTGAGTCGTTGCTGGGTGCAGCGGACAGACGCCGAATGACGCCACCGGTGTGCGTACACACACAGAAAACAATGTGTTCGAGCGCAATGCGACACGGCGCTGCGCTTCTCGTTCGGCCCCTTAAGACTAAATCAAAAATGCCTGCTGAAATGAACACTGATTTCTGTGAAGCAGCTTCACATCACACAGGAACACATCAGTACTGTTTCTGATGGGCTGCCCTTAAAATAAAACACTCTCCAACACAGCTCCTTCATGTCCCTCTCTTCCTGCATCATGGTAAAAAGATGTCCTCCGCGATCAGCCGGAAGCGTTCGGAGGGAATATAATCCACGCTGCGAGCGTCAGTAATCCCGGCGCTTCTGCGGACTAGCTGTTCATTGGGAATACCTGCTACATGAGCAGAGCTCAGCAGACGAGACAAAATATAAATCACGTAACATTATATGTGCATTGCTGACATTTGAAGTGTAAGCGCATGTGCACGGCACATCACTCGACCCCTAAACGCTTCGTGATAAGTGCAGTACTCGGCGTGTAATAAGAGCTAATTATATATCAGACATGGAGCAGGGCAGCTCTCAGTGTCACTTATTCACTGCTTGTGCTAGTAATGCCCTCTCTGATCATTTATTGATCGCGCTGATGTGCTCAGAAAACACTCACGCTGCTGACATGATGCTCTTGTCAATACTGCTCATTCCCTGAAAATATTTCACTTATGATCTATGATCATTTCATAGCCTGATTCAATATGAAATGGTATCTGTATAATTTTGGTACTGTGTTGTGCAAACACAGCTAACACTGTGTTTGGGGTCTGTGTGATTTTTTTATTGTTTTAGGCAACATTTACTTGATCAAAAATACAGAAAAAGGTAATATGGCAAAACTTTTGGTAACACTTTACTGTAAAGACAAATTTTCACAATTAGTTAGTTGCTTATTAGCATGCCTGTTATTATCAGAGCTGTTTATTAGTGCTTATAAAGCATATTTTGCATGAGCATATTCTACATCCCTAATCCTGCCCAGTACCTAAACCTAACAACTACCGCAATAACTATTAATAAGCAGCAAATTAAGAGTTTACTGAGGGAAAAGTCGCAGTTAATGTTTTTTTAATAGCAAGAATTGTTTGTTTTTGTTTTTTATTTCAAACAGCTGTTCCCTTTCAAGGGAACTCCATTGTGTCAGAAACGCTTCGGAAACGCTTTGCGTGATAAGTCTTGAAGCTAGAGCTGCACGATTCTGGATAAAATGAGAATCACGATTTTTTTGCTTAGAATAAAGATCACGATTCTCATTTGGAGAACTTTTTATTTAAAGATTCTGGAGAACTTTTTTATTTTAAAGATTTACAAACCCTGAAGTAAAGTAGCAGTAAAATAAGAAACAATACAGCAGTAAAGTAGCTTTAAATTTAAGAATGTAATGAAAAATTATGTATAATGTAAAAATTTTTTTTTTAAAGTAATTTATTTAATTTAAGTATTTTTATAAAACAAGCTCAAAAAAAAAACATTACTGGTGTGGCAAATTTAAAGAAATGTAATGAAAAATTATGTAATAATGTAAATAAATTTTTTTTTTAAGTAATTTTAATTTAATTTAAGTAATTTTTATAAACACGCAAAAAAAAAAAAAACATTACATTGATATATTTCAGGATCTTGAGACAGTGCAAGTTTATTTCACTGATTAAAACAGGATCAGTCAGTTACATTTTAGCAGTTTATTTCAGTTCAAGAATGGTCTGTAGCTCAAAACGAGTTACGGGGTGATTTTAGTCTTTTTTCGTTCAGCACTAAGGACACAAGAGGGCACCCTGCACAGAAAACTGTTAAACCCACAGGGGGGTGATGTGTTTTTCCAGTTCATACAGGACACCAGAGGGCACCCTCAAACTCTTTTCCACCGTGATATGGATAAGGTAAACCCCACAGAAGATATAAACGTTGTGAGTCAATGAAGTAGCAAATAAATACAATAAAACACTCCACTACGTGATATGGATAGTAAACAGAAGATATAAACATTGTGTTTAATGATCAAATAAATACAATAAACACTCGTGTTATTCACAATGCCATATCTGTATTTCATAATAATTAAGTATATTTATAATCAAGCCATCTCTGGTATTTTCATAATAATTAAGATGTATTAGTAGGGCCAATGGAGTTAGTAGTAGCTAATCGTAGTTAATGGAAGCCCATGGAGTGCTGTTGCCGTCAGAGCAAGTAGCTAATCACGCATCACGTCTCAGGAAGGCTAGCTGCTGTTGCCGTCAGAGCAAGTGTAATCACGCATGAGTCACGGGCTCCTCATTTAAGTCTGATGTGAAAACTCTCATTCCCTGGGTTAGTTGTGCTATAAAGTCTGAATGTGAAAACCGCACACTCGGGTTACGTATAAAGTATTATTAGAGATTCTGTTTTATTAGAGCATTCTGAGTCGAGTGTGCATGTGCTCTTCTCAGTCGGGAAATTATTTTACACGTGTGGGTGCGCGTGATAACGCTTCTTACGTCCGTTTCGGAGAAACAAAGGACAAATATTTCAAACGATCGCTCAGCATGCACCGGAATGAGGCCCGACCGGAATGAGGCACCGCGGTCTGCGTTCTGATGCGGTACTACCGGGTTCCTACCGGTTCCATAGGTACGGTGCCATGTTGGTACTGGGTTTCGGTACCCAACCCTACACATGATCGCATCCACCATTCTGTTCTGGGTAACAAGCACATCTGTAACAAGCACATCCCGGCGCTGCCCGCGCAAAACCGCATGTGACGTCAGGCGTCATCACGCCCGCTGTGATTGCGTGTTATCTTGAGATCAGACGAGTTATGCTCGTCTCCTATCCTTGAAAATATAATTGGCTGAATCGTATAAATGCTGGATTAAGATCGCGTGGGGGGTCGAATCGAGATCGCGATCTTTTAACGATTAATTGTGCAGCTCTACTTGAAGCACATGTGAAATCAATCCAAGGTGTAATTGGGACGTCAGAGCGTGTGACGTCACGAACCAGGAAGCTATAAAGCCTGCCCAAAAGAAGCTGTCACTAGCTTTTTTTTGTCTTCACAAGCGCTCTGTGTGAAATTGTCTGTCCTATTTGGTGTTGTATGTCATTACTTTACAAAGAGAACAGATATGGCGAGCAAGCA
Organism: Ptychobarbus kaznakovi; assembly: GCA_027422405.1. Lineage (NCBI taxonomy): Eukaryota > Metazoa > Chordata > Actinopteri > Cypriniformes > Cyprinidae > Ptychobarbus > Ptychobarbus kaznakovi. The sequence continues at coordinate 34,642 of JAPDDN010000052.1, forward strand.
ACGACAAGCTTTTAGAATGTGCATTCTTCCCCACACATTCTTTGTGTTGCCTGTTTGGGAGAAGAGCATGCACGCTCGAGAGTGTGCTTCCCCTGCGGACGATCCGATCCCGCCTGGCGTTCTTTCGCGAGGACGCTCAGGCTCGCGTTCCCCAGGGCTCTGGTCCCGCTGTTGCCGAGGCACAGCGAAGGCTGCAGTCCTGGGGTTCACAAAGGGATCTGTCAGCGGAGGTAGAGACGGGCTCTGCCTTCACCTGACAGATTCAGTGCCTCATCTCAGGGTTGGGAAGCACGCGCTGCGGTTTCTTCTGCCCTGATCGAGGCACAGACACTGCAACGATCTGATTCTGAGGAATTAGATGTTGTAAGTGCCAATGCAAAGTATACTGAGGACTCGCCACCTCAGTCGCATGCTTATGAGGAGTTGAGGTTGTAACAAAAGCGGTTGAGAGATTGAGTATCGATTGGCAAGCAGAGAGGGAGGACGTTCGTTCAAAAAGCAGACTTGACGAACGCTTCTCGCCTTCTTGCGCACAACCTCAATGCCAGGGATTGACGTTTTTTTCCTGATCTCCACACCGAGGTGTGGAGATCATGGGAGATGTAGAGATAAGGCAGAGCGTGGCTTTTCTTGCTCCCGCACCTAAATGATGGAGACACGGGAAGCGCGCTCAACCGCAGCCTTCGAAGTGTAAAACGGGTCTGAGGACTGTTATTATTACTTTTATGAAAGCTGCGTGGAAGAAGTCCTGACGCCCGAGGGCTCAGGCCAATGAGGACTCCCCCCCGAAGTGGAGCGGTCAACACCTAATTTTACGGTGTCCGTCTCCCTTCTGTGTCCTCAGGAGACCGTTCTGCCAACCCTGCCACCTCGTGTACTTCAGGGCGCGGCAGTCTCCGGCGAGCGCATATCTCAAGGTCCACCCGGAAACGTAGTGGCCTTGGGATGCCCGCCCCCTCCGAGGAGGGTTTCAGAGCAGTCAGTTCAGATGCTTCCTGTCGGTTCGCCGTTTCAGGACGTCGTTCTAACTGCACAACTACATATAAATCCAGAAACCAGTCTCGAGAGGCTGGTACCTCTAGTAGAAATTTAACAGCGTGGAACTTCTGCCAATATATCTCGTTGGGTCCTGCAGACTATAGAAAAAGGGTTTATGGGGTGTTTTCCACCGAAGTGGCCCCCCAGCAGGTTCTGGTAATGGAACAAGAAGTGAAAGCTCTGTTAGAGAAAGGGACCATAGAATATGTACCTCACTCCAACAGGGAAACTGGGTTTACAGCCGGTATTTCATAGTTCCAAAGAAGGATGGGGGGTTGCGTCCCATTTTAGATCTTCGAGTTCTGAACGACTATGTCATGCAGCTCAAGATCAAGATGTTAACTTTGAGACAAATCATGCCACAGATCAGATCCAAGTACTGGTTTGTCAGGATAGATCTCAAGGACGCATACTTCCACATATCCATCCTTCCATGTCACAGGAGGTTCCTGAGGTTTGCTTTTGGGGGCAAAGCATACCAGTATTGGGTTCTTCGGTTCGGCCTAGCATTATCACCCCGCACTTTCACGAAATGCGTAGATGCAGCCCTGGTGCCTCTTCGGCTTCAGGGTATTTGCATTATGAACTACATCGACGATTGGTTGATTCTAGCTCAGTCGCATCAGTTGGCAGTGCGGCATCAAGATGTCATGCTGGCCCACATGAAAGAGTTGGGGTTATGGCTAAACGCCAAAAAGAGTGTGCTTTCTCCACTACAGAGGACCACCTTCCTTGGCGTGGAATGGGACTCAACGTCGATGCAGGCGTGCCTGTCACCGGCACGTATAGAGTCCATCCTGTCAGCTGTGAAAAGAATAAGGCTAGGCCAGTCACTCACTGTCAAACAGTTTCAGAGACTGTTAGGTCTTATGGCAGCATCATCCAACGTGATACCATTTGGACTGCTGTACATGAGACCTCTACAGTGGTGGCTCAGGACCAAAGGGTTTTCCCCCGAGGGGCAACCCCTTTCGCAAGGTTACGCGGCGATGCTTTCGTGCCTTGGTAATGTGGAAGAAACCTTGGTTCCTGTCCTAGGGTCCCTTGCTGGGAGCTTCATGTCGTCGCAGGATGCTAACGACAGATGCCTCTCTCATGTGCTGGGGAGCGATCCTAGAGGGACGCTCGAGTCAAGGTCTGTGGAAGGACCATCATCTCTCAAGGCACATCAACCGTCTGGAGATGTTGGCTGTATTTCTTGCTCTCAAGAATTTCCTAGCAGATCTCAGGGGCCACCATGTGCTTGTCCACTCAGACAACACATCGGTGGTGTCCTACATAAATCACCAGGGGGTTTGCGGTCACATCCACTTTGCAAACTGGCGTGCCAAATACTCCTGTGGTCCCAAGGGAAGTTGTTGTCTCTTCAAGCAGCTTACATCCCAGGGGCCCACGATATAGGAGCAGACATCCTGTCAAGACAGGGGCTGAGGCCCGGGGGATGGATTCTCCACCCCGAGGTGGTGGAGCTGATATGGAGGCACGAGGGGATCTGTTTGCATCTTGAGAGATGTCTCACTGTCCACTCTGGTTCTCGCTCACGCATCCATCTCCTCTCGGATCTGACGCGATGGTGCAGACGTGGCTGAGGCTTTGTCTGTATGCATTTCCCCCGATCGCTCTGCTCCCGGGAGTCCTGGAGAGAGTTCGCCGGAACCGGGTTCTACTACTTCTCATTGCCCCGCGGTGGCCGGGCAGAGTATGGTTCCCAGATTTAATATCCCTTCTCGACAGGCCTCCTCTGGAGCTCCCCGACAGGAGGGACCTTCTGTCCCAAGCAGGGGGCTCGATATTTCACCCCCAACCAGAACCGTGGAAACTGTGGGCTTGGCCTCTGAGGGGGCCCAGCTCATAGACTCAGGTCTCTCAACCGAACTTGTTGAGTTGTTGAGACCATTCTCCACTCCAGAGCTCCCTCCACGAGGAAACTTTATGCCTTGAAGAGGAAAGTTTAACCTCATGGTGTTGTGACCATCAGCTGGACCCCGTTAACTGCCCAGTCGGTACAGTGCTGGAGTTCCTGCAAGATTGGTTCACTGCAGGGCTAGCCCCGTCCACTTTATAGGTTTATGTGGTGGCCATAAGTGCTTACCACATTCCTTTGGGTGGAATGTCATTGGGGAAGACCCCCTGGTATCTCGTTTTCTTCCGTGGTACTATGAGGCTGAGGTGCTGCAAGCTTTCTATCCTCCTCCTTTCAGAATGCGGACCTGGAAAGGCACAAGTTGCTTTGCACAGTTCGGGCATTAGATGCTTACGTCCACAGAGCTGCCCTGTGGCATAAAAATTAACAGTTGTTCGTATGTTTTGGACCTCCTAACCAGGGGTCCCCTGCATCTAAGCAAAGGATGAGCAAGTGGGTGATCGAGGCCATCTCATTTGCTTGTGAGTCGGCCGGTCAACCTTCCCCTATGGCTGTCCTGTCCCACTCGACCAGGAGTATGGTGGCCTCCAAGGCCCTGATATCAGGAGTTGCTCTCCAAGAGGTTTGTGATGCGGCAGGCTGGTCCTCACCGCACACATTCATCAGATTTTATTCTTTGGACCCAAGGTTCTCAGGTGCTCTCGTCCTAGTGCTGCTCGCTTGATTTCACACAGGACAGGCACTCGTCGCTATGACGCAACGTGCGTTCCCTCTTCAGGGAACCGAGGTTACAGTAGTAACCGAATATTTTCTGTGTGAATATTTGTTAAAATGTAATTGATGCACAGCTGTATTTTCAGCATCATTACTCCAGTTTCAGTGTCACATGATCTTCAGAAATCATAATATGCTGCTCAAGACACATTTCTGATTATTATCAATGTTGAAAACAGTCGTGCTGCACAATATTTTTGTGGAAACTGTGATACATTTTATTTTTCATAAGGACAGTCAGCTTTAAGACATACGAGAGTGTGAGTTTTAGGAAATTATAAGTGCTTTAAATAATAGGGACATTCCTGTAAGTCTCTTACACAAGGACACAGTGATGACAGTCTGTTAACCTTATTAGCAGTCTAGACTTTTAACTACTGGACCACACCATCCCAAACAATAACACACAACACACACACACACACACACACACACACACACACACACACACAACACACACACACACACACACACACACACACACACACACACACACACACACACACACACACACACACACACACACACACCTCACACACACCACACACACACACACACACACACACACACACACACACACACACACACACACACACACACACACACACTCACACACACACACACACACACACACACACACACACACACACACACACTGACACACACACACACACACACACACACACACACACACACACACACACACACACACACACACACACACACACACACACACACACACACACACACACACACACACACACACACACACACACACACACACACACACACACACACACACACACACACACACAGACAGACACACAGACACACACACACACACACACACACACAGACTCACCGCATGGGTAGCTGAGCACCTGGATGTCATCAATGGCAATGAAACCTCTTCTTCCATTTGTCACCTCTGCCTCGAATATGACCTGCACAGAGAAACAGGAAACAGGAAGTGTGTTTTAGATAAGCTGTTACTCATTCATATCGCTCAATCAGATAAATGAATGAATGAATAAAGGAGTTTCTGCATCAATGTCATTCATTTCTATTGAATAACATCTCTATTATTACACCACACCTCTGCTACAATCCTTGTAAAAAAGAAGAGTGCATAATTATATTGAATGGGCACTTTTAGTGTACTTCAGAAAGTTTTTTATAACTACTTGATAATATAATATTAATGAAATAAAAGGCCACTTAAGTGTACTTGAACTTAACTTTCATACTTAAAAGTACATTTTGAATCATGTTTTAATCATCTTTTGTTAACACATTAAAGCATATATCTTTGTTATCATTTTAACTGTAGTGTTATTTGATACAAAATACATATAACTTACAAGTTTAAGTGAAAATGACATTAAAATATATATTAGTTAACAGTTTAGACTCATAGTTTAGACAAAGCTTGTCAGTATTCATCGGTAACACTTTAATCATATTTCAAAGACAACAGAATTATGAACAAATAAAGATGTACTAAAGTCCTACTTCACTCTACTAATTGAATTCGGTAAATTTAATCAATATAATTCGTAATAAAATTGAATTACAAATAACAAGCAATTAAGCATCGGAAAACAGAGGTATTTTTATTTTATTATTATTTATAATTTATTAACTGACTCTTGAACTGACTTTCGAACGGTATTGTATATTGCTACTGCAATAATATGACACAAAATATAGCATTAGCCAGATATTACTTATGTAGAGTAAACAGGCATGTTAATTACATAACTCTATTAATTATAAAAGCTATTAATTCAAATCCAATTAAAAACCTGACATAATTTTTTTTTACATTGCAGCAGTTATTATATATATATAAATCTGAGTGTATATTTACACTAAGAGCAAATAGCATGCCTCGTTGGCAGAGGCTGTTTACACTGACTCCGCCCACTAACGTGTGATTGGGTTCATCAAGACGCTCGTTTAGTATCAGTCCCAGTGGTGTAGATGGTAAGGTGCATGCTTCGACCCGAGTTCGAACCCAAACTTTTGCCGAACTTTTTTTATATAGCTATCATCACTTAGTGTAAATATAATCTATAGCTATTAGCACTTAGTGTAAATATAATCTATAGCTATTAGCACTTAGTGTAAATAGAATCTATAGCTATTAGCACTTAGTGTAAATATAATCTATAGCTATTAGCACTTAGTGTAAATATAATCTATAGCTATTAGCACTTAGTGTAAATAGAATCTATAGCTATTAGCACTTAGTGTAAATATAATCTATAGCTATAAACATTTAGTGTAAATAGAATATTTAGCTATTAGCACTTAGTGTAAATAGAATCTATAGCTATTAGCACTTAGTGTAAATAGAATATATAGCTATTAGCACTTAGTGTAAATAGAATCTATAGCTATTAGCACTTAGTGTAAATAGAATGTATAGCTATTAGCACTTAGTGTAAATATAATCTATAGCTATTAGCACTTAGTGTAAATAGAATCTATAGCTATTAGCACTTAGTGTAAATAGCCGCTGCCTATCTATAATATGTAAAGATAAGTATGAAACACAGTAACAACAAGACTCACAGAACTGATGCCTGATCAGCAGAATTACTTCAGCATGAAAGAGAGAGAGAGAGAGAGAGAGAGAGAGAGAGAGAGAGAGAGAGAGAGAGAGAGAGAGAGAGAGAGAGAGAGAGAGAGAGAGAGAGAGAGAGAGAGCTGCGGCTGCACAACGGCATTCAGCCAGAACACTCTTGAAGATTTACATCATAATCGGCTCATAAGCATTACTGACCAAGAGTGGGCCCGAGATTTGCTTTGAGGCATTTTAAGAGAGATCAGTTTAAAGGGCCACTAAAAGAAAAGCGCTATCAATATTCCCTCACACGGACTGCAGATGGCCGCGGCTCTAATTGAAATGGCTTCTCCTCCATCTGAAAGCCGGACCTGGCCTGATACGACTGGGTCATTCTCAGATTGCAGGCTTAGCGCTCGCAGGCTTGATCGCTGCCATCTTGACGCCAGGGCACGAGATTAAAGGAAAGTGCCGCACAAAAGCCAGACCTTGACGTCGAGGCAGAATACGGAGCGAATTCAACTCTATTCAGCCGTGCTTTGAGTTCAATAATAGAAACCTAAGACTGACCTCGCCAGTCACAGGATTTTCAATTACGCCTTTTCTGTCCTCGCGTGGGTGTTTGCTTGAAAAGCCTTTTCTCCCAGAAATGAGCAACTGTTTGTGAAAATCAGTTTTGTCTTCTGAGATGAAGAGAATGGGATTTGTCTAACAGAGACGATCTCTGATGCTGTAATGATGACCGCAGGCCAACCAGAGCCTCGCCTGATACAAACTACTGCTAGTGTTGTGATACAGTAGTTTAATAGCAGTGTTACAGAGGCAGGTTACACGTGTGAAAACAGCTGATTAACATGGTAATAACATTTGGTTTATTATCAAATTAATGCAGCCTTAATGAACAGAAGAGACTTCTTTAAAAACCTAAACAAATCTTCTGAACGGCAGTTTATTATATACATTTCAATAATATTTTACTAATTTTCCAGGCTTGAAAAATCCATGTTTTGTTCCCCATTCCCTGACATGTCCATGTTATCCACTGCCGTGGGACCCTGCTGTTTGTGTGTGTGTGTGTGTGTGTGTGTGTGTGTGTGTGTGTGTCAGTGAATGTGTGTGTGTGTGTGTGTGTGTGTGTGTGTGTGTGTGTGTGTGTGTGTGTGTGTGTGTGTGTGTGTGTGTGTGTGTGTGTGTGTTGTGTGTGTGTGTGTGTGTGTGTGTGTGTGTGGTGTGTGTGTGTGTGTGTGTGGTGTGTGTGTGTGTGTGTGTGTGTGTGTGTGTGTGTGTGTGTGTGTGTGTGGTGTGTGTCTGTGTGTGTGTGTGTGTGTGTGTTGTGTTGTGTGTGTGTGGTGTGTGTGTGTGTGTGTGTGTGTGAGTGTGTGTGTGTGTGTGTGTGTGTGTTTTGTGTTGTGAGAGAGCGTGTCTGTGTGTGTGTGTGTTGTCTGTGTGTGTGTGTGTGTCGTGTGTGTGTGTGTGTGTGGTGTGTGTGTGTGTGTGTGTGTGTGTGTGTGTGTGTGTGTGTGTGTGTGTGTGTGTGTGTGTGTGTGTGTGTGTGTGTGTGTGTGTGTGTGTGTGTGTGTGTGTGTGTGTGTGTGTGTGTGTGTGTGTGTGTGTGTGTGTTGGAGCAGCTATCACAGAAGACGACTGAGCTGAGGAAGCGGCTTTGGCGAGAGTAAAATTGGATGAAAAAAAAAGACATGAGAAAAAATGAGGTGAGAAAAAAGAGAAGATATTCTGGGACTGGCGTGACACCCCGGCAATTATCCCATCAGCCCCGGACAAAAGCAGCTGTGAACTGGAGATGTGCATGGCTGGACACTTTCAAAACCGTCAGCGGCTGCCTGAACCTCAGGTCCACTTAAAACACCCCGAATAATCCGGCTGCTTCTGAGTAACGAGGCAGCAGGAGTCACGCTCAAATGACCAAACGACTGGACGAAGCAGTCGACTCCACTAAACGACTAGTTGACTTCCGTCACATTAAACTTACATGTTACTCTCATTCATTCTCAATGTGAGAGACTCTTTGCTCATCTGTTTCAGCCAATTAAAGCAATTCTCTACACTATTAAAAACAGGGCCGATTATTTCCTGTCAATCAAAAGGAGGCAGAAAAACGTCCTGTGTTAATGTCTCTCGTGTAGAAATTAGGGTTGTCCAAGTTAACCCATTCAATCCTACCTCTAACAATAGAAGTTGTTCATTTGTAAAGCTCTAAAAACCGTACTGACTGATGTTTTAGTGCACTTATGCAAAATATGGGAAAAATAAAGGGTCTCAGTGAAATATGTGCAGATTGTCACATGACCAGAGCAGATTAATTCATGTTTGCACCGTGAGAAGATGATAAATAAAAACGAAAGGCTAGTAAAGTGTGTTAACATAAAGATATGACACAGATGTTTGGTACACGTTATCTTTAAGGTGTCTAGTATTAATATATGCATTCACATATATTCAGTTTTGTTGAGATGTTGAGTGACCGCTGGGATAACAGTGAATTTAGGAATACAATATAAATACAATGGCAGTTGTTAGTGAAAACTGCATTAAAATGTTGCAATGGCAAAATATTGCACTAAATAAAAAATTTAAATGTTATAAAAAATGTGCAATAATTATGTTGTAATACTCGTAGCATTAATATAACAATGTGATGTTATATTTTACAAAAAATGTACATGTTGAAATGCGGTTATGGTTGAGTTTTTTGTCTTTTATCTCCGTGTTCCTATCAATGTTGCATAAGGTTTTTATGCATAATAATAACCCTAGAATGTGATCAAACAGTTTATAATATCTGGGCTAAGATATATAACCATTTTTATGACTGCAGAAATATGTTATTTGAGTACACACATTATTCCATAAACATAAAACACATATTTTCACACACCTTTCCAAAAAATTACAAAAATGTCTTATTGATTATTTCAAAGGGTTACTAATCAGTCAGTTGGATATTTTCATGTCTGGGAATAATTTGGGATTAAACGGGTTAATGTGACAATAACACAGTCTAGCTTAGGCTTATTTCACACTGCAGACTAAAGTGGCCCAAATCTGACCTTTTAGCCCAAATGTGACCCATATCTGATTTTCTCATGACAGTCTGAACAGCACAAATCAGGCCCAGGCCACTTTCATATATGGTCCTAAATCAGATACATATCCCATGATTTGCAATGCGACTTCAGTCTGAATGGCCATGTGGCATTTCATGTGATTTTTACGGCATTGAGATGCGACAGACGTCACAACTCTGCTTCGGAGGGGGCGTGAAGATTAAAATCACAATGGCAGACAATAATATCACTTCGTTATTTAGACTCCGATTGCACATTAACTTAAAAGTAGCTAAACACACGCTAACACGAGCAGCATCCAACGTCTGACGTCACGTCTTCTTCTGTGCATGCGGGTCACTTCAGGGCCGTGTACGGTATTTCAGAAAAGAATCCGGTCTGAGCATTAAGACCTGCAGTGTCAACTAAGTCTTACTTAATGCAGGTTCTATTTGGCCCAATAATCACCTGCGGTTTCTGCCAGGGTTGCCAAATACACAGTTTTCCCTGCACCAAAAATTTTTATTGTGTGCCTCGCACCCAAATCTCTTACTTCTTACAAGAAACAACGTCTCAGTTTTCAAATAATATCCATTTTACCACAAACAATAAATGGCATTTCGACGCTCTTAAATGTGGTGTGACATCACTGTAGCCGCTTCAGTGCAAGTCTCTTCGACTTTAATACAAGTTAAAGCACCAAATAAACATGAATGAACATCAGAAGGTGTTGAAACATACGGTACAAGTTACCAAAATAAATCATGTGTCATGTAATCACTCAATCAGTGCAGAGACATGTCAATAAAACAGCTTGTAAACAATACGTCACTTAACAGTGCATTTAGTTGGGAGAGAAATGTAGTACAAGTGCATCTCGGACCCTTTATTCCCTGACAAGAACAAGTTATTGTGCATTAAACCTAGTCCTCCGTATACACAAACACACATTTGTGAGTGCGCTGTTTTGTTTTACAACAATATTTTAGTTTAAAAAACATATATTTACATAAAGCGAAGGTATTTTTTATGTCTTAATAGTCACCATATATAGTTTATATATTATATATATATAGTTTACTGGTTCACGTTAACTGCAAATATTCCACATATTCTCTTAATCAATACAAGATCCAAAAACAGCATGATAAAGCACATCACACACACACACACACACACACGCACACACACGCCGCGCACACCACACACACACACACACACACACACACACACACACACACACACACACACACACACACACACACACACACACACACACACACACACACACACACACACACACACACACACACACACACACACACACACACTCACACACACACATAGCACACCCTCAACAACACCAACCCACCTCACACCCTCACAGCACGCACACACACACAACATGACACACACACAAACACACAACACACACATTACACACACAACATAAATACACTCCACACACACACACACACACACACACACACACACACACACACACACACACACACACACACACACACACACACAGCACACACCGCACACACTTGCATTGGCTGTGCTGGTCATTACCGCAGCTCTGAGTAAACAATGAGAGCAGGGAAAAAGTCTTATTGATGGCAATGTGATGCATGTGGTACGTTTTTTATTTCAGGGGCTCTGTCAGCGGGCGAAGAGCGATGTGTCCTTCATCATTTGGAGAGACGCGTGCCGAAATGTTTTTCCTCCAGAATAGACGTCCCATACCCATTAGGGGCAATATATCCCCGCTCGGTGAGCCGCAGATCTATCAGCCCAGGACTCTCTCCAGCAGTAATGTCTCAGTTTTGATTGTAATCTCTCTGGGCTTTCGGAGATCACCTCTGAATGCAGCGACAGCACGGCTTCTCCATCTCTCTCATCAGGACCAGAGGCAATGACGGGGATCAGTCTTACAGTCTCTCAGCGACTGCTTCTAAACCATGAGAAGTACTGAGTCCACATCATATCAAGAGTTGTTTTCAGACATTGTTTACTTCTCATCTTGAATTACATGCTGAAATATCTCCATTGGCATTTCTAATAAACTGCTTTAACCGTACACCTAACACAACTCAATGAGTTTTACGGTGACCCTGAAAACTGTATGTATTTTAATTTACTGTTACAGAAAACATGTAGACTTTATTACGTTTAGAAAACTAATTTGTATGTAAACTTAAGCACATGATGTACAGTAAGTATACTCATAATAATGCGCTAGCATTAGACTTGGTAGTATAGTTTCAATACTTCTGAGGACTAGGTTTTTTAGTTTCTAAAACATGCTTTTGCTCCTTTTGCTATTTGACTTGAGGTTTTGTGCTAAGATCGGGAATGATGTATTCTGGTAATGGCTTATAATAGAAGTCAGTGTGAATCAAGTCTATTACAATACTCTCACACCTTTGGTGATGAATCTGTCTGTGTTTCTGTGTGGCTTCATATTCTTATTTCAATAGAAGAATGATGATATCACAATTCTTGAATAAACTTCATTTCTGTAAGGCTAGCGTTGTTTGTGCTCCTATAAGACCATGAAACCCACCCGCTGACTATAAACCTGCGTACGGCCGAAGAGAGAGACCCAGTACAGCCTCGTCCGATCAGACGGCACATTAAATCAGTGTGTAATCAGCCTAATGACTTTAAGAACATGCCATTATCTGGACAGACGACAGCATACTGGAGACTACAAACTCTACACGGAGGGAAGAAAAGATTATCAGTTCATTTTTAATCGTGTTCCTTGCATAGAGCCACCATATGACTTCAGAAGACTAATATCTGTGTCCCTGGAGCACAAACGCAGTCATAAGCAGCACAGGTATATTTGTAGTAATAGCCAGCAATACATTGTATGGGTCAAAATTATCATTTTTTATTTTATGCCAAAAATCATTAGGATATTAAGATCATGTTCCATGAAGATATTTTGTATCGTAAATATATCAAAACTTTATTTTTGTTTAGTTGCTAAGAACTTAATTTGAACAACTTTAAAGATGATTTTCTCAATATTTAAGATTTTTTTGCACCCTCAGATTCCAGATATTCAAATAGTTGTATCCTTCATTTTGCAAAAGATGCGAGGCATTTTGCATTTTGTGTGCAATTCTTAGATTTGTTTGTAAAGTTAAATAAAAGAGGCAACGTTTTGAAAATGTGCGTAAGCAGCTGAAAAAACTAGATGTTCAACAAATGCCTGGTTCACATAAAAATACTGACTACAGTTTATGAGTAAGGAATAATTGACGACGGGCCGTTGAATTATTAGAAAAATAATGCACACCCGAGGTGGTGATGTGGTCACGACGACTGCTTTAGGGTTAAAAACACACACACACACACACACACACACACACACACACACACACACACACACACACACACGCGCACACACACACACACTGTCACACGCGTCAAGATGAGGTTGCACGGAGGAGCAGGAACACACACAAGGAACTTCTTTGAATATTTAATAAAAACACAGATGACACACAGGTACACACACAAGACGCTGACATTAACAATAATCACACACATGGGGCAGAACACATATGAAGGGGAACATGACTGGACACCTGGGACAAATCAAGACACAGATGGGGACAATTAAATAATGATTACAGGAAAACAAATATGGGCAGGGAAACACACAAGGGAGACACTGTGACATTACACACACACACACCCCCTACGCGTCCCGCGCCGTATGACATCGAAAGGGTAGGGGGGTGGGCGCTCTGGACCTCCGGGGATTAGCCAAGGGCAGGTGGACTCCAGGGCGCGGGGACTCAGGCGGCCACGGGGGATCGGGGGGGACTCCAGGACTCCGGCCATCATCGGGTAAGGCCCCCCCCCAAAATCTTTTTGGCCGCTCGCCGGCCGGGGATACCCAGTAGGGCCAGCGGAGATGAAGGTGAACTGGGCGGGGCCACGGTGACGAAGGCAAGCGGACGAGGGACCAACTCTCGGGGGTGCTCCGAAAGCGCCGATTCTCCGGGGCACTGGCGAGGAGCAGGCAGGGGGCGCTCGGCAGAGCGGAACTGGCAGAAGCAGCGCTGAAGGAGCAACAGGATGCAAGGCATGGTACTGGACGGAACCAGCGGAGTCATCGGTGAACTGGACGGAACCAGCGGAGGCATCGGTGAACTGACGGAACCAGAGGCATCGGTGATATGGAAACGAAGACAGAAGCTGAATGGGAACAGGCACTGAGCTGAATGGGATCCGGAGGCATCTGAGCTGAACGGGAAGCGGAGGCATCGGTGAACTACGGACGCGGAGGCATCGGTGATGGACGGAACCAGCGAAGGCATCGGTATCTGGACGGGACCAGCGAAGGCATCGGTGATGGACGGAACCAGCCGAGGCATGCTGATGAGAACAGCGGAGGCATGAAGGATGACCAGGCATCGAGGCTGCATGGGACACGGAGGCATGATGAGCGAATGGGATCAGCGGAGGCATCGATGAGCTAATGGGATCAGCGGAGGCATCATGAGCTGAATGGAATCCGGAGGCTCGCTGAGCTGATGGAATCAGCAGGCCTTATCGTTGCAGGCGGGAGCAGGCTGGTGACCCGGCCCTCCCTCGCGGGGAACGTCCGCCGCCTCATCTTTGGTGGAACGCAGACGCGTCAGAGAGGTTGCACGGAGGAGCCAGGAACACGGAGACAAGGAACTCTTTGGAATATTTAATAAAAAACACGGAAATCAAAGGTACACACACTCACAGCTGAAACATTAACAATAATCCACGACAAACATGGGGCAGAACAGACTATATGAAGGGGAACTGCGGAAACACCTGGGACGAAATCAAGACACAGATGGGGACTAATTAAATAATGATTACAGGAAAACCAAATATGGGCAGGGAAACACAAGGCAAAGGGAGACAGACTGTGACACACACACACACGCACGCACGCACGCACGCACACACACACACACACACACATTTCTGTTCGTGTCCTCAAAGAAGATTAATGAAGAACACATCATAAGCCAGAGAAACCACAAAGGAGCATGCATGGTACTTGGCTTAGAAGAAATAAAACCAGAAAAACAACTTCCTCTCTCAAGTTTAACGATATTTAATCATTGATGAGAACTGAAGGATGACCAAAGGAACACGTGCAAACTCATTCCCTTTGACAGCATTAATGACTCGTGCGTCCGTGAACGCAGACAGAGCTCCTCAAACGCTTCAGTTCTGCGCTCTGGCGTGGTTTCTGACAAGCTGACATCGAATCATAAAAAGCAACCGAGGGCAGGTGTCCAGCTCATTAACCGAGTCCATTTGACGTGGAGACTAACGATCTGATCGGGGGGATGAAGACACCCTCGGGAGATATCAGTGGAAAAAACAAAACCAAAGTGAATCAGGACTTAAGCTAAAATAGACTGGACTCCAGTAACAGATTTGACTCATAAGTGCCTAATTAAAGAGGACAAGAAATAACAAGCCCACACCAGGCTTTAGAGATGGACTGCGAGCGAGAGCGTAATAAAGGGACGTAACATGCCTGGACTCATTAGAGGGGACACGTCTCCGGGGGGTTTGGAGGGGCAGCAGGTGGAAACTCTATAGTGTGAGAAATCAAATCGAGACATGAAGAAACAAGCCCCTCTGATCCATTAGCTCGTCTCGGAAATATCATGCAATATTAATCACAACAGCGTCGCCCCAATCCTCCGAGCGTGACGTGTAATGCGTGCAAGCGGCCAGCAGAGGCTTCTATCTCACGCTCCCCGCAGCTGTGTTTACATTTAGGGCTGATAAAGCAAACAGACGGCCGCTGTAAAGACTACAGCTCAACTACTGCACCCTAAACCGGAGGAAAGACCAGAGGAACATCCTGCACAAACCCTGTACATCACGGTGTTTAAAATTCTGTCTCTCATGCAGAAAGATAGACAGCAGAGCGAGACAGAGGAGAGATCAGTCAAGACTCCCAATTAGTCTGAACACAGACGGAGGCTTTCAGTATTCACTGTCTCACACACACACACACACACACACACACACACACACACACACACACACACACACACACACACACACACACACACACACACACACACACACACACACACACACACACACACACACACACACACACACACACACATCACACACACACACACACACACACACACACCACACACACACACACACACACACACACACACACACACACACACACACACACACACACACACACACACACACACACACACACACACACACACATCCACCACTGATTAAAACAAAAGAGGAGAGACTGATTATCATAGTAGTTGTATCCAATAGATGAAATATTACTTTGAAAGCTATTGTACTGAAAAACAAAAAGTCCTGTGAAGCAGCTCCACTGATTCGGACGCATTTCACCCGTGGAAAACATTCCCGAGAGCTGTTACTGCGATCACTGGGAGCGCTTTGTGAGTATGACAGAACTACAAAAGAGAAGCTGAACAGAACCTCCACATTCCCATAAATCAACCGGTCTACACCAATACCACATACAAGCAAAACATCCATTGTGACTCTGTTCCTCATGCCTGTGTTTCGAGGGCTTGACGGCAGGAATGTGTCACCACAGAGAGCTTGAGAGTTACGACAATGCAACAAAACACACCTACTGACTTTCCAGCTCAGAGTCTGGTGCTGCATTTGCACTGAGGTTAAAGTCAGTTTGCTGTTAGTATCCATGCATCGCTTTGACTTGATCAGATAAAACATATCTTGCTAATAGAGTGCATTAGTATCCATTCACTTTTTCTGCAGCATTGCATGTATTTTTTCCATAAATTTTCCCCACAGCACTCATGAATGACATTATTGAGTAAAACATGATCTATATAAAACTATTGCTTTAAGGTTGTTGTTGTGTGTGGTTTAGGTATACCATATACATTAGGCGGACAAAATGTTCCCACAAAGATGGCACTATCCAAAATCCTTGTCCTTGTGGGGGCATTTTTGGTCCCCATGAGGAAACAAGCTTATAAATCATACAGAAATAATTTTTTTGGGTATATGGTTATATATAGAAAATACGTTTTAGGTTTATTGCAAAATATGCATATATATTTAAACAATTATTTAAGTATTTTGAGAGTGTATCTTTGCATTATTTGTGGTGTTTAGTGGAAGCTGCCGAGCTCTTTTGGTGTGATTTAATTGCTATAAATTATGTTTCAGCTGTTAAACATGTCAATGGATGGCTTCAACAAAAGCATATAACATCAATTAACTACCAGTACGTCTGTCTTTAAAGGGGTCATCGGATGATTCTTTAGGGTCTTAATGAAAAGTCAATAACATACTTTAGTTAAAATTCCTCAATGGTAGTGTAAAACAACACCTTTTTACCCTGTCAAAACCAGCTCTGTTTTCAGCACGCTGTTATAGTCCATATCCCTTTAAATGCTAATGAGCTCTGCTGACTCTACCCTCTCTTTCGTGGGGTGACGAGCAGTACTGTTTACTTTAGACGTGAAACTGGCTAACTAGCACATTATTAGGAAAAGCGATTTACAAAGACTCATAAAAACCCTTAAACTCTTCTGTAGATGAAGCTGGATCACGAATGATTTGCGCGAACATAGATGCATTTATGTAGATCGGGGATCGGTGAAAGTAACGTTAATCCTCTGCGTCTTCAGCGGCTCAGATGTCAGGAGTAAATGACGACTGCTATATTCATTATTACACCCAACAAGTAAACACCTCAATCACTTAATCTGAGATATCTTGTCTTCCCTGCACCGGAGGACAGCTCTCAGCTCACTCAGGGGGCGGGGCTAAGGTAAGACGGTCCTGTCAATCAAGTATCATGGGAGGGGCCTGTAACAGAACTATGTCACTCTGACAGGAATCTCAGAACAGCCTGATTTGAGGAAGGGAATTTTAAAACAGGAAAAACACTGGGTGGATTTTTATAATTATTGGATGGATGTGTAAACACACTTCAAACACACATTTATGTTTAAACATAACCAATGACCCCTTTAAAGGTTTATAAATGAGCATTAAACATCAATTTCCCTATGCAGAAAATGTTTTTACTTCCAGAACCCGACTGCTTCATTCGACACAAAACAAACTCACACTGCATCTTCTGATTGGCTGAACGATTGGCATACCTGATACTCATTGGGCCAAAACGTGCTGACAGCAAGCTCCGCCTTCATCCAGCCTTTGCCTGTGCAGGAAGTGACGTTCCAGATGGGATTGGCCAGTGGCCCTTTATTGACCTTCACCAGGATGTTGAGTGTCCCGGGGCTGGAGCCGTCGGGGCAGTGCAGGAGATAGTTGAAGTCGATGCAGTGAGTGTCGTTTTCTTTCATCACGGGCAGCTGCAGGCGAGACTTTTCTCCGTAATCGTGCTGTGAGGTGTCCACCATCATGTAGGAGCCTGGAGGGCAACAAGAACGGAGAGAGAAAACACAGGTAAGCTGGGATTATGAGCTCCTTTTCAAACTGCATTGCTGTCTACTGCCTATATAGGGAGCATCCTCACCAAAATGAAGCCTCATTGGTGTCATTTGGAGCTTATGAGCAGCATTGCATCTTATGGCGTTTGAGGTTATTAGGGCTGTGACGATAAATCAATGCATGGCTATTTGTGGATCAATTCTGAGATTTTACGAATGCATCGCGATTCTCTCTGGAATGGATTCTGAGCTTAGTTTTTAACAGCAGATGGCGATCTAGACTAGTTTTTAACCCCACACCTAAATGCTCACGTATGTATGTGTGCTGTGCATATTTATTATGTATATATAAATACACACACATACAGTATATATTTTGAAAATATTTATATGCATTTATATTATATATAAATAGATTTAATATGTAAACATAGCATATGTTTCTTAAATATATATATATATATATATGCATAATAAATATACACATCATATATTATGTAAACAAAAACGTTTATTTTGGATGTGATTAATCATTTGACGGCAGTAATTTAAACACAGCCCACTGTGAACACGCTTGTAATTCACTTCAACCTTTTCAAACTTTATGAATGATTATTGTAGGTTCAAGTTGTGCATGTGTAAGGAATTAGATGCAGAATATGCTGTTAAAAACTATGCTCAGAATCGTTTCAAGAGAGATTCGCCAGAATCTGAATCAATGCAGAATCATTCCCCGATTCACGATGCATCGATGTATTGTCACAGCCCTAGAGGTTAGCATGTTGCAATATGAATAAAATATACGTGTAGTCAACATTTCTCATCTTTTTTTTCTATTGCAAAGCATTTTGGTTATCAACCAAATGATTCTTGATTCTTGAATGATTCTTAAAATCTATTTTTTGTTTTGTTACTTTATGTATGAAATGTATGCATAATTCATGCATGAAACAGGTCTAAATATTCACAAACAAACTGAATTGAGGGCTTGTGCAACAAAACTGAATCAGCTGCCCGGCTCTAGGTTTTGAACCAGTTTTTTTTGTTGTAAAAAAAATGAGAGTAAAACTACACCAAGGAATATAAGTGACCATGGAGCACAAAATCAGTCTTGAGTCGCTGGGGTATATTTGTAGCAATAGCCAACAATACATTTTATGGGTCAAAATTATCGATTTTTCTTTTATGCCAAAAACATTAGGATATTAAGATCATGTTCCATGAAGATATTTAGTACCGTAAATATATCTAAACTTAATTTCTGATTAGTAATATGCATTGCTAAGACTTAATTTGAACAACTTTAAAGATGATTTTCTCAATATTTAGATTATTTTGCACCCTCAGATTCCAGATTTTCAAATATTGTCCGATCATAACAAACCATACATCAATGGAAAGATCATTTATTCAGCTTTCAGATGATGCATAAACCTCAATTTCGAAAAATGTACACTTAAGACTGGTTTTGTGCTCCAGGGTCACGTATAAAATGTTGAGTAAAAAACGAGTGAAGAAAACAAATCATGTGGGATTCTAGCAGGAATGCACCGAGATATAAACTCAAGCATGAGGACCCAATATTTCAGAAGTTCACTCGTACACTTGTCAGTTGTGCTGATTACGAATGCTTTTATAGTCACTCCACCGGAGAAACGGTCTACGCTGTCGACCGAAGACGCACAGGCACATATAGGTTCCATGGTTCCAGGTCTTTAAGCATGTGATTGCACTCAGAGCAAACCGTTTCAAATCTCAAACGCCCAGAGGATGGACATCAGGCGGAGAGACGACAGACTTCACCACCATTTGTCCAATTGAGCATACATCTGTTCATCTGTCTCTCCACGGCCAGGACACTTTGATCCCCGTCTTCTGTCAGAGATAAAGTCTACATGAAACCTCCTAAACAAACGCCCCTGGCCATGCTGTGTGCGACTCTTTCAAGTGCAATAACTTTCTCCTAAATTCCTCCTGATGTAACCATTGGGGAAAAATAATCTTACATAAAACATGAAGTCCTGACTATCAGCTGCACTCAACACATGGCTCTTTATGAAACAAAACCATGTACTGTATATATATGAATAAGACATCTTTACAATATCTCAGTAAGGTTTAAATAAACCAATGCTTTGCTTTTGAACTTTCCATTCATCAAACAACGTGTCACGGTTTCTGCAGAAATATTGAGCAGCACGACTGTTTTCAACATTGATAATAATCATAAATGTGTCTTGAGCAGCAAATAATCATATATAATGATTTCTGAAGATCATGTGACTCTGAAGACTGCAGTAATGATGCTGGAAATACAGCTGCGCATTACAGGAATACATTACTTTTTTACTAGAAATCACACTATAAAACTGTTGTTTAAGATTATAATAATATTTTATAATATTGCCATTTGACTGTATTTTTGATTCAAACTACTGAATGGTTTTCTCTATATCACCCGGTGGAACGATTTTATTATTACTACAGGTAAATATTATTTAAATGTATTTGAACAATATCAGTGTTTGTATAATAAGACACTTGTTCTGTGCACTTGATTTTACTTTTAAAATCACCTCTCACTTGTAACGCAAAACAGAGGCATACTGTATATTAACCAATCATTTACAGTATATGTCCAATATCCACCAAATAAGAGTAGCTGAAGTGAGTTACATAACACTGTGTAAATTAGGGCTGTCAAATTGGCTGAAAAACGAAATTCGATTTTTTTACTAAAATATTATCGAAATTTAAATTTAAAAGGCATAAATTGTGTTAGGAAAAAAAACTTTTGGCTTCTCTTCTGAGGCGACAAGAGGGCGCATCGAGCACAATATTACCAAATGCACGTTTCTTTAAATTAGGGCTGGGCAATATGAGCAAAATTCATATCTCTGTATTTTTTGGCTGATTTGCGGTATACAGTACATATCTCGGCATTTTGTATTTGTATTAAACAAATAAATAAAGTGAATGTAACATGTAGGCATATATAAGGGTTACAATCATATTGCATTCTAACATTGTAACATTGCGATCTAAAAAAAAAATGCTTTTAAAGCAATTTACATTTACTAAACTAAACAATAAAAAAGCACTGACTAGGCTAATTGAGTAAAAAAGCTATTTTGATTACCCCATTACAGTCACTTTACAGTTAGTGCTATCATACAAATATACTTGTAGGTTTAAAATGTCCATCTACAAACATTTCAGCAAAATGTATAGAGTTATTGCGCTCATATTTCATTGTGCTCTGTCTGTTTGACATGCATGCCTTCAGAACCAAGTCTGTGAGTTAAGCGGAGAATCTCAAAGCAAAAGCTTGTGTACTTCTGACAGCAACATGGAAATATGTCCATGGCTTTCTAACATTTACAGATGGAGAATATACCTTTGAAATATAAGTAATGCATTTAGGAAAAGAGCACCTAGCACAAAACAGCGCGTCTCTGTCAGCGGCACACGCAGTCTTTCTGTCAGAGCCGCTTTAAACTCAAAGATTGATCATTGCTGATACACGTAATTTATTAACATTTAATCATATGATCGCAAGGTTCATGTTTACGCTGTTAATATGCACGTTCACTAGCAAGCTAGTTTCTTAATCTAGTAATTACATGTTTTTTAAAGTTGAACTTGGATTCATTGTACATGTCTTTGGGCTCTCTTGTGTGAGACGCGAGTGCAACGCTGATAGATAATGCTACAAATATGCGTTCTGTGTGAACGGCTTGGTTTCAGTTTTGAGGTAAACAACATCTTCTCCACATTGATGTTCTCTCTTTCCGCAATATTTTGAATGTGCAGCACCGCATCCAGTGGGTTCAACTGAACAGTTAAAAAAAAAAAAAACCTCGTCATCGCATCTCGTGTGCCAGGCTGCCTGACGGACGCCTAAAATTACAATGCAGTGTTTTGCATTCGAATGTGGATTTTTATTTTAAATTGACGAATATTCGAAATTTTAAAAAAAAATTGACAGTCCTACTGTGTACATTAAATGAGTTGTGAATGAAGTTTCATGAGTAATATCATCTCTTTTAACAATCACAGTCTGTCGTTTTAGACACATGGATAGACTGTTCATTCAGGACACAGATGTAATGCTGTAGAGGTGTCCAGGAGGAGCTTTCATTTGGGACTCATCCATAATATCCACTAGGAGCTGCTGTCAGAACATCTGTTTCTCTCTCAACAGGTGAGTTCTGGGTGAAAGAAAGCCTCTTGCTTTTATAAGTATAGAGTTTAGATCAGACCATCATGTTCCCAGAGATGGAAAATCAAACGCAAATTGGCCAAGAGCTGCTGGCAACCCTACAATTTATATCTATCTCCTGATTTTACGGCTAAAAAATAAAGCGTACATACTCCACACAGCATTCAGAAAACCTCTGATATGAAATAACATGCTGATTGTTTGCACTAACACCTGCTTTTCCTTGATTGCATTTATCCATGTGCATATTTCCATCACACTTTCATCACTGTCAAAATCATGATTACTTATTTTAATACTAAAAACAACAACTACCTTTAAGGGAAAGTTCACTAAGAGATGTAGGTAACTAGTTATCTTCAGTAGAGCAGTGAAGCAGATTTTTACGTGAAAAAAATTTGGTGATTCATAAAATGAAAGTCAGCAGTTACTTAAAGAGTCAAAAAAGCACATAATTTATACCCGTGGCTTCTAGTGATAATATGAAGCAAAACAAACAATGTGGTAGTTTTCCGTTCCACTGTGTTCTGCGGTTTATTTTTCAATAGGATCGAATGAAATAAGATTGAAATGACCTGAATATTGAGTCTCCATCTGTTAGTTAGCCCGCTCACTTTTGCCCAGTACAATAAAACTCTGCTTATGCCACAGCTGCTGGGATTTATTTTTGTGTAATAGTGCACATGCTTATTATTTACCAAATATATAACTACATGTTTATTAGGGCTGTGTAATAAATCACATGCGATTCTCATGCGCATCTCGTCAGTAAAGCCGGCTCTGTGATTGGCGGTAAATCTCAATCACCTGTTTTCAAATGGAGCGACATTTAATACACAGAGCCGTAGTTCACTGACAAGCAAGGCAATATCACGTTCAATATCGCAGATGAATCGCATTCGACTATGAACGTGATATCGCATAGCTTGTCAGTGAACTACGGCTCTGTGTATTAACTGCCGATGAGAATCGCATGCGATTAATTCCACAGCCCTAATGTGTATGGATTTCTACATTAATATTTATGATTTTCTGTAAAGAAAGACAGATGAAACTAGCACAGTCATGGAGAAAATCACTTGGCTGAGACAAACAATCATACAGACGATTTTAGAGCACAAAGCAACACCATTGACCAATTGCAATCAAGTACCACATGTGCAATAGGTTAAACACAGCCAATGTAAACCGGAAGTTAAACTATGAGCTCAGGCGTCTCAGATAAGTGAACTTGCAGCAGGATTACAGAGCAGTGCTGAATGCTGCCGTAATTTAATTGACTCCCGGGGAAAGCGTGGCACTCACAGCGAGACGTTAATGGCTGTAGGTGAGAACAGCGGCGTGGATGTCAGAAGGTGTGTGTCCCGCCGTTTCCTCTATAAATGCCCGTTGGGTAAACACTCATTTCTCACACAGGCAACTCCAAAGGTCAAAAGGTCGGTCGCGTGAACTAAGCGGCGCATCCAGATGGTACTAGCGTTCAGCCAAGAGTTACTGGCAGAAAATGAAACAGGTTCATGAGCAATTTTTGTGCCAGTGAAGTGCTTCCTTCTCATGAGCATGTGCTGGAGAGTTTGGAAAAGGTTTGTGTGAAGTGCTCATTAATCACTTCAGTGCAAAACGAAGAAGAAAACGACGAGAGCGACGGAGGAAAGACGACAGAAGGCTTGACATATTAGACGAGCGAGTTTGGCCGGCTCTCAAAGCCACAAGAACACATGAACACGAGTTCAGATCTGCAAATCTCAGATCTGAGGCTGGTTTAGCGAGTACAGAGCTGTGGTTTATGTTCGTATGCTGTCCAACACTGGACAGAGAACTAAACCACCACACCACTAATTACACACAGCTACACCCAGTTCAGCTCTCCGCTCAGCAGACCTCAAACCTCAGAGCTCGGGCTGAATCTACCCAAAGCTCTGCTCCATACTCCAGTCTACATAGGAGCGTGCAAATGAAATGGAAACCCATGATGACTGATTGGAGATGCTCTTCATAGACAACAATCAAAGCTAACGGCACAATGCTTGCAATTAAAAACTTGCACAGGTGAAAGAAAGTTCTATTTCAAGTGCAGCACACATGAAGTGGTCAACGTGGTGTAAAATTCATTGGTTTCAAAAGATTCATGAAATATGAAGGCAAATAGTGTACAAGCTTTGACTGTATGATTAAACATATCCTATATGTTCTGAAAGAATATAAGAAAAAGGTTAAATATTTCCAAAATGTAGGCATTCAGTTTTAGAGGTCAACTCAAAAAATAAATGATTTGTAAAAACAAAATACCCGCAGCTTTCAGCCTGTCACCATATCAAACATCGTAGCAGTTTTTCCCATTCTAGGGCTGCAGCTAACGATTATTTTTATTGTCGACTAATCTACGCATTCAGGACACTAGAGCGACAGAATCAAAAATGGCTTCATAAGACACGGAGAGGTTTTATCTTAGTTGACAGCCCGTTTTTAAATAAATGAGCCCAGTCGAGGCTTGTCCTATCCATCACACAGTTAAACAACTAACAATGACTTTAAATGCTTTGTTGGCGAGTGCAGAGAGCGCGTTTGGTGCGCGCGTCTGAGAGCTCGCGCGATCGTGCCCACGGCACTGACAGCAGCTCCAGTGGATCTTAAGATGAACTCGAATCATTTCTCCTTTCCGTCTCTGTGAATGCATTAAACATATCATAATTATATAGGCAACTCGATGTCCCGTGCTGTTCCGTTCATTCAGCACAGCTTTGAAATCGGTTGTGAATCCTGACAATGTAAAGGCGTCAGTTCGGCTACATATATGCGGTTCTGACGGTCGTATGATAATTTAATGCTCTATAAACGCTCTATGAAGTGAAGTGATGATGCCATACTAGCCTTTACCTTCTGCTCTAGAGTCATAAATGTGTAATGAGTGGATGCACCTGTCGCCTATTTATACCAGTGTGCACGGGGAGTGGCTCAGGTATGCAAAATCTACTAGCCAATATTCCTTGGCATTTTCTCTTAAAGTCAGAGATGATTGGGGCTTCCAAGTGAATCCACTATGTCGTCATGACATAACGTCTCCATTCCCTCCATCAGGGAACGAGGGTTACATACGTAAACGAGACGTTCTGCAGGAGCAACTCAATTCAAGATTATTTGTACAGTGCTTTTTACGATACAATCGTTGCAAAGCAGCTTTACAGTAAATTAAGCTTCTACAATAGATTTATAGGAGCAATAGATTAATAGGAGCAATACTGTTATTCCAGAGAGCATTTGACAGGACAACAATCTGCTTACGTCCCTGAGTGCAAGATGATGTCATCAATACTGCTTTCACAGAAATGCATGTACAGTATTTGCTAAAAGTACACTAGCACACTGATGACCGCAAAGCTAATAAACATGAACTAAAAGTCACAAAACCACAATTTCATGGGGTCTTTGAAGAACGGTTCAGCTTGTGAGCTTGAAAAGACAACAATTTACAGAGCAGCGTCATACACAGTGGAAAACAGGGCAGGGCTTTCAGAAAGTCCAAAATAACAGTTACAATAACAAAAAAGCAAATGATTTATCTCAAAACCGAATTCAATAAAGCAAAGCAAAATAACAACAGATCACACCCATTTCAGTTTGATCCACTGCTCGTTTCACATGTTAAGGATGCATGTGCTGAAGTCAGGCGCACACTCTGTGATTTCAGTGATGTTTTTGTTAAATACCAGCTCTCACTGTACCAGTAAATCGTATGTGGTTTAAGCCAAAGCTCAGGATTTATGTATGGTCCGATCCTCGCGCTGCAACTTGACTGCTCACACTATAAATGTGAAATAAACACGTGGGACCCGTGGAATTGTGTAGCCTCCATCGTTTCTGTCCAAACCACGTTTCCCTTCAGTGAGGGAAAAAACACTGGGCAGACGGTTCATAGCTCCTCTTCAACGGCACGATACCCTCACGAGGGGTGACCAAAATTTCTGACATGTCAGAAATACATTCGACCCTCTGATTGCTGGTCGGGAGAGGCTAAGCTCCTGCATGACAAAAGATGCACGACAAAGCTGAAATCCGGCCCAACTTGAAGAAGAGTCATATGAAAACTGGATGCCCTTCTTAAAGGTGCAGCAGAAATACGTTCCCATTCAATCTCATGATCACTGTATTTCAGTGCAAAACACATTACAAACAGACCTCAGGGAAAAATATCAAATAATAAAAAACACTGAATGAACAAAACTAGTTTCTATGCCTTAAATCAGGTAAAAACAGCAGGTCACCACTTTTTTCAGAGTCTACCCTGTTACAGCATATGCTGGTTAGGTATGTTTTGAAGCATGGCTGCTGGTTTGAGCTTGTTTCAGCTGGTCCTTAGCAGGTCAATAGCTGGTCCTGAGCAGGAACTAGTTGCTTAGGACCAGCTTAAACAGCTCAAACCAGCATCCATGCTTCAAAACATACCTAACCAGCATATGCTGTTTTTTTGAACAGGGTAATTCAACTTCTTTAAATCAAGAGGTGGAGACTATTTAATCCAAGAGAGAAAAGAAAGAGAGTAACGGAGAAGGAAACTAACAGTCATGACATCAACTATTGATGGTTTGACGTGAAACAGATCTCCGTATCTTGTTCTAGAGTTCAGTGTGAGCACAAAGAGCAAATCCTCAGTCAATGTGAAATGTACAGTGCATTAGTGTGTTCAGAGGTCTGATATTCAAGTCACTCCTCAGTGGAATCAGAGCATAACTGAGCAGAAGAAAAAACCATGTTCGCGTTACACACTTCTACAGAATGCAGCCTCGACCCGTGCCAAACCCACAGAGAATCAAACACATGCAGACACACCCAGAGCAATCAGAAACACTTCACAGAGCCTAATCTACACTTTTGTAGCTGTTGATTTTGTTCCATGGAGTTAACTTAGAAGTCCACTAAAGTTAGTTAAGGTTCTAGCATATATAAACAAATGTCCTTGTTATTTGCTACAAATCATTTAAGATTTCTAAATATGTAAATACGCTCTGCTGTGATTGGCTAACCTTGTGTAGATGTAATTCAAACTAGCTGTGAGACAAAACTTAAAGAACATCCTATTTAAAAACACATTTGCAGTGCTGACACTGATTATCAGTGTAATGTATTATCGAAAATCACATTTACAGCAGTTGCACGTTTCTTTGAGATTCGTTTAACTTTAATTCTACATCCTGTAATTCTACAGGGGCTCCATTAGACTAGTTGATTCCACCGAATGACCAAAGGCACAGCTTAAACGAGATCTGTTATCTCTCAACATTCAGAGAGGACACAGACCTGTCACACAGCTCTCTTTGATTGCTTATGAAATGGGAATAACTCAAATGGGCTGTTGGGTTTTTGGCATTGATGTAAAATGCAGGCATTCACATTCAGATCCCTGCCGCTCCGGCCCCGGAGCTCATCTGCAGCTCAGAGAGGAATCACTCAACATTCAGCGGAGGAAAAAACGGCATGGTGTGACAAAAAACCCTACAAATGAAATGCATTCATAATGAGTCATTCTGCGGCATTAAACACAGCATTAATGACCATTTAACATAATACCAGGGTTACCGCTATTACAATAAAATGTGGTAACCAGTCATCAAAACAACTAATTCTGGAAACCTCTCATACTGACTGAAGGAGATCTTGCACTGATTTCACAGCAGTAAATGAACTTGCATTTTTGGCTTTTTCGCAAATGAAGAGAATTGAAATGCATAGTGGTCATTATCTAAATAAGGCTGATGAAGTAGATGAGAGGCGTCAGCGGCTATCAAAACACAACACTGACACTGTCACAACACCCTCAACAAGATGGCTGACAGAAGACACTCAAGATGGCAGTCACACTTCCCACAACCTTAACGCGACCGTTCTGCACTAACAGCCGGATCACAAACTGCCTACGCCACCTCTGCAGCACTCAAACACATCAGTCTGAACGGCACGGCTTCTTTAAAAACGCTCTCATTTTACAGGCCAGTGCGGCGCGCTCTCCTTCATGGCAGTGACCCACATTAACAGGAACGGTCCCTTTTGTCAGGCAAACACTGGCCAGGAGATGTAGAGCGGAAATCTCTGTCACTGCGCTCCAACGCTCGTCCTTCCCAATGCTCACAGAAGCTCAAGCCCTTCAAAAGCACTTAACCAAAGCCTACCAGCACTACAAACCAGGAGTTTTAGGAGCAGGACGGTTTTGTAGTTTCCCAAATTTAAAACCGAAAATTCTATGTATTGTGGCGGGCTGAAGAATCACACCACCGTGCTGAGTGAGGTAAATTCCCCGGAGGGTGAATTTATTGAATAAACAAATGGTGTAAGTGACGTGAGTGCCGGTGGGGTGCAGTGTCTTCTTCCTCTCTGGTGCTGGCGTCCGTTTTCTCCCTCGGTGCGTCGTGCTCGGTGATTCCGTGCGGGCGGCGGGCGGAGCGGCTATCCGGAGCTGTCTGGGAAGGACAGAAAAACACACATTACCGGCGTGACTTGCTGGAGGCATTGCTCACCCTCCTCTGTCTTCCCGCGGCTTTTGTAGCACTCCCCAAAGCCGCTTCAGCTGGGTCCGATCAGCCTGCCGTGATGAGGAGCAGGTGTTTCTCCTTCGTTGCCAGGGCGACGCTGATTGGTTCCCGGGACAGGTGTCACACTCCCCCCCCCCCCAATTGTCGCCCTGGTCCCTCGGGCTAAGGGGGAGGCTGGGGGCTGGAGGAAAAGACTCATTGACAGACCTGAGAAAGCTGTCCCCATGCGGGAGAGTCCGTCCGCGTTGGCGTGGGCGGCGCCGGCCCGATGACGCACGTCAAAGTGGAAGTCTGGAGCGCCAGGAACCCCGAGTTACCCTTGCGTTCGTATCCTTGGCCGGGCATCCACTGGAGGGGAGCATGGTCGGTGACCAGCGTGAAGGACCGTCCCAGGAGATAGTACTTCAGCTCCAGGACTGCCCACTTGACTGCCAGCGCCTCCTTCTCGACCGCTGTTCGGCGGGGGACAGCTTCCGGCTGATGTAGACCACCGGGTGTTCCTCACCGTCCTGCACCAGCCCGGTGTCAGAGGCATCCGTCTGTACCAAGAAGGGGCGGTTAAAATCGGGAGCCTGAAGTACCGGTTCCGACGTAAGGGCCGTCTTAATTTTCCGGAGAAAGCCTCTTCTTCTGCTTTACCCCACTTTACTGTCTCCGGCCGCCCCTTCTTGGTCAGGTCTGTCAATGGGGTGGCTAAGGAGGAGAAGTTAGGAATAAAACACCTGTAATATCCCGCCAACCCCAAAAGGCCCGTACCTGTTTCCTTGTGACCGGCCGGGAAGCTCGCGGATTGCTGCCACTTTGTCCTCTTGGGCCGTACTAGACCGCGGCCCACTAGATATCCCAGGTACCTGGTTTCGGGTAGGGCAGATGACAATTTCCTGGGGTTGGCGGTGAGCCCAGCCCGGCGCAGTTCCCCTAGCACCTCCGGATCCGCTCTAGGTGGTCCTCCAGGTCTATGAGTGAATTACCACGTCGTCGATGTAGGCGGAGGCGTACTCCTGGTGGGGCCTCAGGAGGATATCCATCATACGTTGGAAAGTCGCGGGTGCCCGTGCAGCCCGAAAGGGATAACCCGGTACTGCCAGTGGCCACGGGGGGTTGAAAAAGCCGTCTTAGGCTTGGCCCGGTCCGTCAGCGGTACTTGCCAGTAACCCTTGGTCAGATCGAGCGTGGGAGATGAACCGGGCTCTCCCTAGTCGATCCAGGAGCTCATCGACGCGTGGCATCGGGTATCCGTCGAACTCAGAGACCTCGTTTACGCGGCGGAAGTCATTACAAAACCGGAGGGTGCCGTATGGTTTTGGGACCATCACGATGGGGCTACACCAGGGACTGCGTGACGGGAGGGCTCAATTACTCCTAACCTCAGCATCTCCTGGACTTCCCCTCGACGGCCTGTCTCCGGGCTTCCGGGAGTCGGTAGGGCCTCTGCCTCACGACGGTTCCAGAGGGAGTGCGGATGTCATGCTGGAGGACTTGGGTTCGCCCGGGGAGGGGAGAGAACACATCCGAGAACTGACCGACCAGGTGGTGAAGCTCCGTCTTCTGGGCGGGCCGACAGATGGGACCCGATGTCTACAACCACGGGAGTGGAGGTGGCGAGGGCCACCAGCTGGGGACCAGTTCCAACCCACCGCTTCAGTAGGTTTATATGGTAAATTTGGGTTTCTTTACGTCGCCCCGGTTGGCGGACCTGGTACGTGACTGGACCTAACTTTTCTGTGACTACATAAGGGCCTTGCCACCTTGCCACCAGGAACTTGCAAGCGGACGAGGGAATCAGTACCAACACATAATCTCCAACCTGGAATTCCCGTGGTTGGGCCGCCCGGTCGTAGTTCCGACGCTGAGCTTCTTGGGCCTTAGCCAGCTGCTCCCGAACCAGGGGCATGACGCGCTCGAACCGCTCCCTCATCTCCTTCACGTGCTTGATCGTGGACCGATGGGCGTTTGGCTGCTGCTCCCAAGCCTCCCTGGCGACATCGAGCAGGCCCCGGGGCTGTCGCCCGAACAGCAGTTCGAAGGGGGTGAATCCGGTGGAGGCCTGGGGAACTTCCCGGATCCCGAATAGCACGTATGGCAGCATCTGGTCCCAGTTCCGCGGGTCGTCCGCAGCCACTCGACGGAGCATTTGCTTCAACGTCTGATTGAACCTTTCGACCAACCCATCGGTTTGAGGGTGGTAGATGGAGGTGTGGAGATGTTTCACCTGTAGGAGGCGACAGAGGTCCTTCATCATTCGGGATATGAATGGCGTGCCCTGGTCAGTCAGTATCTCTTTTGGTATGCCGACCCGGCTGTACAACAGGAACAGCTCCTGGGCGATCGCTTTGGTGGTGGCTTTTCGTAGCGGGAGGGCCTCAGGGTACCGGGTCGCATAATCCATGATGACGAGGATGTGTTCATGTCCCCGGGCTGATTTCGGCAGGGGCCCTACCAGGTCCATCCCGATTCGCTCAAAGGGGACCCCAATAATGGGCAGCGGAATAAGCGGAGAGGGTGGTGGGTGCCGAGGGGATGTGCGCTGACAGTCAGGGCAAGCTTGACAGAACCTTTTCACGTCTCCCTCCAGTCCTGGCCAGTGGAAACGATCACGGATCCGTTGGCTGGTGTTGGCCGCCCCCAGGTGGCCAGCCATGGGGTGTGAATGGGCGAGTTCCAGTATCGTCTCCACTTTCCCTTCGGCACCACCAGGAGTTTCACTTCCTCCCCTCTCCGCTGCGCGACAGTAGAGCAGGCCATCTTGAACTATAAAGTGGGGGGTCGGATGTGGCGGTGGTTGAGTGTCCTTTCCGTCGACCACCCGCACCTGAGCCCAGCAATGTTTTAGCCGTTCGTCCTCCCGTTGCTCCTTGGCGAAGTCCCTCCCCCCTTCACCTGCTGGAATACATCAAAGAAACAAGTTAGCATTTTGGGGGGAGGACTCACCATCGCGGGCGCTGTCCGTCGTCAGGAGGACGGTTGGTCTGCGGCGGGTTCGGCTGGGCTCTCGTCTTCGGCGGTTCCCGGCACCGCCAGCCATCTGGGCAGTGAAGGTGAGAAGCTGGTCTAGGCCTGGCCAATCTTGGCCAAGGAGCACGGGGATCGGCAGATCCTTCACGATCCCCACTTCTAAATGCCATGTACCGGGCCTCGCCGTAATGGCCACCCGTCGGGTTGGCACGTCGTGCGTGTCGCCATGCACGCACTTGATGGCCATCCTGGCCTTAGAATCGGCCAGTGGGGCCAGCACTGCTGGCGAGACTAAACTAATAGCGCTCCCCGTGTCCAACAGCGCCTGGAAAGAGCGTCCATTAATTTTGACGCGGGCGTGACGAGCTTCCTGCGGGGGATCCCGATGCACTGCACAGCCGGCTAGCCAGGTCCGAGGAGGTTAACGCATTGGTTCCGTTGGCATGGGTTCATCCTGGTTGCCGGGAACCGCTGGCCTGCTCCCCGTTCGCTGGGGCCCCTATGGTGAGCGTCGCTCCTGGTACACCCTCCGGGGAAACGGCGGAGCTCTCTCCCCAGCCTCCTGTCGCAGGGTTGCGACTACTTCGTCAGGTTTTCCAGCTGGAGATTTAGGTGCACATCAAACGAAAGGACAATCAGTGTATGCATAAGCATCCAGAGGCCGATTCATGAGGCGGATCTGAGTGCCCTCGGCTGAGACGTCCCCAATTTTACATCTGAGCTGTTTCATAAAGAGACAGATCTCCACATCAACACCACTTTTTGATGTTTATGATAGCAGAGGGGCATGAGAACGTGCATGTCCTGTGGTAGAATGATTAATAAAGAAGATGAGAAACTGTGCACCATTTCTTTCTCGCTGTCCACCTCTTTATATTTTTCCTTTCCATCCTTCTCTCTTTTCCTATCTTTCTGTCTCTCGCTGTCCACCTCTTTGTATTTTCCCTTTCCATCCTTCTTTCTTTTCCTATGTTTCTGTCTCTCGCTCTCCACCTCTTTGTATTTTCCCTTTCCATCCTTCTCTCTTTTCCTATGTTTCTGTCTCTCACTGTCCACCTCTTGTATTTTCCTTTCTATCCTTCTGTCTTTTCCTATCTTTCTGTCTCTCGCTGTCCACCTCTTTGTATTTTTCCTTTCCATCCTTCTCTCTTTTCCTATGTTTCTGTCTCTCGCTGTCCACCTCTTTGTATTTTTCCTTTCCATCCTTCTCTCTTTTTCTATCTTTCTCTCTCGCTGTCCACCTCTTTGTATTTTCCTCCTTTCCAGCCTATCTTTCTTCTCTCTCTCTTTGTTTCTTTCCTCTTCTCTCTTTTCCACTCTCGCTGTCCCTCTTTGTATTTTTTCCTTTCCATCCTTCTTTCTTTTCCTATGTTTCTGTCTCTCGCTGTCCACCTTTTTGTATTTTTCCTTTCATCCTTCTGTCTTTTCCTATCTTTCTGTCTCTCGCTGTTCCACCTCTTTGTATTTTTCTTTCCATCCTTCTCTCTTTTCTATCTTTCTGTCTCTCGCTGTCCACCTCTTTATATTTTTCCTTTCCATCTTTCTTTTTTTTTTCCTATCTTTCTGTCTCTCGCTGTCCACCTCTTTGTATTTTCCCTTTCCATCCTTCTTTCTTTTCCTATCTTTCTGTCTCTCGCTGTCCACCTCTTTGTATTTTTCCTTTCCATCCTTCTCTCTTTTCCTATCTTTCTGTCTCTCGCTGTCCACCTCTTTGTATTTTCCCTTTCCATCCTTCTCTCTTTTCCTATCTTTCTGTCTCTCGCTGTCCACCTCTTTGTATTTTTCCTTTCCATCCTTCTCTCTTTTCCTATCTTTCTGTCTCTCGCTGTCCACCTCTTTGTATTTTTCCTTTCCATCCTTCTCTCTTTTCCTATCTTTCTGTCTCTCGCTGTCCACCTCTTTGTATTTTCCCTTTCCATCCTTCTTTCTTTTCTATGTTTCTGTCTCTCGCTGTCCAACCTCTTTGTACTTTCCCTTTCCATCCTTCTCTTTTCCTATGTTTCTGTCTCTTGCTGTCCACCTCTTTGTATTTTTCCTTTCCATCCTTCTTTCTTTTTCTATCTTTCTGTCTCTCGCTGTCCACCTCTTTGTATTTTCCCTTTCCATCCTTCTTTCTTTTCCTATGTTTCTGTCTCTCGCTGTCCACCTCTTTGTATTTTTCCTTTCCATCCTTCTTTCTTTTTCTATCTTTCTGTCTCTCGCTGTCCACCTCTTTGTATTTTCCCTTTCCATCCTTCTTTCTTTTCCTATCTTTCTGTCTCTCGCTGTCCACCTCTTTGTATTTTTCCTTTCCATCCTTCTTTCTTTCCTATCTTTCTGCCTTCGCTGTCCACTCTTTGTATTTTTCCTTTTCTTTCCATCCTTCTTTATTTTCCTATCTTTCTGTCTCTCGCTGTCCACCTCTTTGTATTTTTCAAAACGAAAAAATACGTGTTTTTTGTGCAAATTTGTGCAAACGAAGCCTGTGACTTTACTCAAATTTATTAACTTGTCTCCCGAATATGATGTCAAGGCTTTGAGAGTCCCGTTCTACGGTCTATTTAAAAATATAGTTTCGTGCCCTGCGTCATTTACATTTCAGCAGGTTCAAATAATATCTCAAGCTTTATGCTTGATTTATTTGTAACACATTAACCTCGAAACCTTCTCAGCTTTCTCTTTCTGCAAATTGTATGGTGCAGCGATATGACAGCACCCAAAATACTATCAAAGCTCTCCGACGCAGCTCCATTCTTGGCGAAAGATGGACAAAACGACGCTCAGGAAAAACAAAAACCTTGAAACATTAGATACGACCCGCCAAACCCAGGCCAGATCACAGAGATGCCGATTCACACGGGACTAATATTATCCCAGG